>JAQMYL010000018.1:6369699-6382326 GCA_030014365.1 Clarias pachynema
CCCCAAAACATCACTGCTCTAGAGGAGATCTGCATGGAGGAATGGGCCAAAATACCAGCAACAGTATGTGAAAACCTTGTAAAGACTTACAGAAAACGTTTGACCTCTGTCATTGCTAACAAAGGGTATATAAGAAAGTATTGAGATGAAATTTTTTGTTATTGACCAAATACTTATTTTCCACCATAATTTGCAAATAAATTCTTTAAAAATCCTACAATGTGTTTTTCTGGATTTTTTTTTTGTCTCTCATAGTTGAGGTATACCTATGATGAGAATTACAGGCCTCTCTCATCTTTTTTAGTGGAAGAACTTGCACAATTGGTGTCTGACTAAATACTTTTTTGCCCCACTGTAGATATGATATTTTGATAGATTGTGATGCGTATAAACGCTACAGACAGTCAGCGATATCTCTACCGATAAAGTCTCGTGCGTCGGTGGACAGGATGAACGTTTGGCTGTTTTAGAAATTGCTAATTCTGTGTATGGTACTTAATAGCCATATTGCTCCTGTAGCATGAAGTAAAGCTGTTCCATATGTTTTCAGATGGTCCTCTCTCTCTTTCCGTGTGTATATGTGTGCGTGTGCATCCTCAGTTTTCCTTTCGCTTTAATTCCGCTCTCGCAACCCAAACTCTCTCTCGTCCAATGATAACAAAGCATTTCGCACGCTGACCCTCGGCCACATCGTTTGCTGTGTGTCAAGGGCTAAACAGGAACGGCGTGATGGATGATCCCGCCTCCGCTCTTTCTCCCGGGGTGGAAATGTGGCCTGGTGTCCACTAATTAGCCAGAACAAATGTTACAGCGAGGTTATATTTACCTCAACAGAGGTCATTTTAAGACTTGAAAAGTGTGAGCTCGTACTAGTCGCCAGCAGGACAGTCTGACCCGTATCTGTCCCGCTCTACACCCTCACCCATCTCTTGCAGCCTCGGCAATCTCGAAGAGATAAGTCCCCACACTACCCGCGTTGGCAAATTTATGGCTCGTGTACTGCCAAGCAAGAACGAGACCGGTAGTATCAGTTATAATTTAGATGTTATTTGCTGCTAGACATGAAAAGGCCAGAAATTGGGCCACAGAACAGTGATTTAACGTCTCATGCTGTGATTTTCGTGCGAGAAGTACAGCCTCTGCGTGTACCAACCCCCATGCTCCACCCCCTCTTTTTTTTATCCCCCCCTCCCTTTTTTTTGTAGATTATAGATAGCTACTTGTGTAAGCCTGAAAAAAAAAAAATGCAGGAGAAGATAAACCTGTGGTTATCTGGCGGCTTCAGAGCGGGCGTGAGGATCTCGATGCCGTGTGCCGTGACGTCACGAAGATCCAATCGAGTTCTAATCCGACTCTTTGAAAGTTTTTAGAAGTCTTCGAATATGGCGGTGCCAGCACGTGGAGGGCATCTGGAAAGCTGGCCAACATCGAGCACCGTTTGAACTGTGGGTGCCGTCAATGAGAGGTTGGGGGTGTGTGTGTGAGAGAGAGAGAGAGAGAGAGAGAGAGAGAGAGAGAGAGTGAAAGACGGGTGCAGATTTATGAGTCTTTTTCTCTGGGACTTATCTGTTTTTCATCACATGAGATCTCTGAACCCGGGCCGTGCAGATGGAGAGAGCGTCGCTATTAAATCGACATGAGAAGGGGGGCAGTGTGTGAGTGTGTCAGAGAGAGAGAGAAAGAGAGGGAGCACAACTGTGTGGAAAAACAGCAGATGTGAAGGGGTTGGACAGAGTAGACGGAGAGAGAGAGCAAAAGGAGAGAGCAGCGAAACAAAGAGAGTCCTGAGTCAGCAGCCGTTTTCTCCCTAGGCAACTGGGTTGGGCTTCTCCCTCGCTCTCTTTCTCTCTCGCTCTCTTATTAAGCATTAAGCAGCAAAAGAGGTGGAATAGTAAAAAAAAAAAAAGGCCAGAAGAGACAAAACTTAAGGAAAGTTTTATTTTATTTTTTATTTCATTAATTTGACAGACGCACATTTATCACAGTTACACTTTTGACATGATTAGCTCTCCTGGATGTCCTCAGTCAGTTAAATTAGCGTGCACTTTATTCCACACCGTATTTCAGTTTCTACTATCGTGATTTGCAAACTAGGCGAGTACGTAAAAAAAAATATATATATATATATATGATTCGGATCGACAGCGTTAGAGGAACCTTGCCATTAAGTCTACTCCCAAGAAAGCACTTTTTTTTGCTTAGTCAATGTCTTGTCTTCCTGATGAGTAAGACATCTTTTTCTGCTCGGTATATACGTCATACCCCGCAGCCATCGCACATCCCAAAACGCCCACGCTCCTAATGAATGTTCTCATTTATAGCCGTTATGCCGATTAGATATTTTCTAACGCAGCGCTTTTACACATCTCTCGAGCTCGGCTTTTATATGCGCCGTGCTGCTTTCTAAAATACAGCCGAGCAGTGGAAGTGGAGGAAGGAGCACGCCGAGCAGAACTGGCAAGCAGGCGGACTAGAGTTATCCGTTATAGTTGGCAGAGCAGCTGTTGGACTGGGTGGACTGGTCCTATAAAACGTTTAAATGTGGCAGCTCTTTCTCTGACTGCGTCTCTTTACTTTTTCTTAGTCGTTTTTTTTTTTTTTTTTTTTTGTGCAAGGGTGTAGTGGGGGAGGGAGAGAGAAAGAGAGAGATAAATGACAGCCTCAGACACTGGTCTGCCAGCCCCTCTGGCAGAGTCATTACTCCCAGGGCCATTAAATCAGTACCCTCACAGACAAGGCAAACATGTCAGAGAGAGCACGAGGGAGCAGTAGGGAAGGGTTTTTTCGGGGTACGACGGAAATTAAAAGAAAGGGTTAAGGTGAGAGAAAGTAAGGCAGTATGATTTTATCACATCATGGGCATGGTTTTGTGCATATAATAATTATGGATCGTATACCCAACAGTTTTGTTATTAGATGAAGATTACAGTCTATAAGTGAATGTCTGTCAAGGAAAGTGGGTTCAAGAACAGATTTTCAAAAATTTTACATACGTGCAAACATGGCGCCCGCATTTTAAAGATATTCATCTGGCATCCAGCAAAGTTGAGTCGCATCAGCATGCTGAGTTAAAATCTTTTGTCTTACTGCATTATTAAACTTGCTCAAGTAAGGAATGAACCGTTTTAAGGTGTACTGTTACAGGAAAACAATCAGTGAGGGATGGTGTAGTGAGTCCCCAGACTAGGCTGAAATACTGCAAGGCAGATGTGGCACAAGTACACAAACTCAATACTCAATACAAGTACAAATACACTACTTAGTACTACTTTCATTATAAATTTTTTTTATTCAACTGGGACAACCTGACAATTTTGATTTATACATATTTCATACACTTTTTCTCTTGATTCTGCGACCATGACTACTGTTAAAAGTACTATATAAATAAAAATGAATTGAATTGAAGTATTAAATATTTGCTCTAAAATGTAACTTTAAGTTCAAAAGTAAAAGTACTCCACAAAGAAATAGATTTTTCTGGATATCTATCTGAGTATCTGACTGAGTTTCTCATAAAAACAGTAATTTATAGTGTTTTAAACCAAAACAAACTGTTGAAAACATGAATGTGCGAGTGTTGTAGAGATTGATAGCTTTGGTATTACTTTATTTTGGTATGTTAACTAGATAGTCGCTTCCATTGCTACACATGTATATTGCAAATTGTCTACGTAGCTAAACATGGGCAATACCGCAAGCATACAGAACACAATATGGTATGGATAAAGGACATGCTGAAACTTCATAAGTATAAGCTTGTTGTGTTTTAAAAATATATATTTTGGCTTTCTTTTAGCACTGTCGCCTCGCACCTCCAGGTACCAAGTTCGAATCCCTCCTCGGGGTCTGTGTCATGGAGTTTGCATGTTCTCCCCGTGCTTGGTGGGTTTCCTCCGGGTACTCGGAGTTCCTCCCACAGCCCGAAGGCATGCAGATTAGGCTAAATGGCATAGCCATTTAGCCTAATGCCCTAAGTCTCCTGGGATAGGCGACCCTGTATATAAAGCGGTATAAACGATATACTTCTGATGTTACCTGGACAAGTTTGGCCCTTTCTAGACATTTGAAAAAGGAGCCAGAAGCAATCCGCAATCCTGACACAAAGAGGGCGGGATCCGTTGTCCAGGTAACCGTCAATCACTTTGGTGACATACCATTTATTTCTATAAGCTTGTACTGGTGGAGTTGTTTACTCCCCCTGTCCTTCCCGCGTGGGGTCTAGCTTGGTTGTGATACCGTGTGATTTGCTATTTTAAAACGAAGGGAGTAAAAGTACAGATTTTTTATAATGTAGTGAGTAGCAGTAAAATAAATTTTAAAAAACTTAAGTACAGTAAATGAGTAGTTGTACTACGTTACTTGCCACCTCTTTTGCAAACACCCTGAAGTTGATTATTTTCAAATTATAGTATAAAGTTTATTATAAGTCAGTGCTATATATTTTTATGCATTTATAGTTGCATTTAATTTTGTTGGATGCTTGGAGAATAGTTTTTTATTACATTCATTAAAAAAAAAAAAAGAAAACATTTATTTGTTTGTAGTTACATTTAAGGATGTGTATTGTTTCTCGTTATTTGATACAACTTCTCATCACTCGAAGACAGAAGTTGCGGCTTTTCTGATTGTTACAAAACGCAGACACTGGAGACTCCTTCCCGAGAATGTTACAACAAACCCAGATTAAAAAAACTTCTTCATATTAACAATTACACTTTTGTAAAAGCGGAATCTTCACCCTACAAATCACCAATGTAGCTTGTTGCCATAGAAACAATCACGAATCAATGTTCACGTTTCAATATTGTGCATTTTTTATATGCAAGTATTATCGATGTAGTAAAAGTGGTTAGTCGTCTACTGTCTCGTGTGGACGCGACTGAAGCAGAGACGCTTGCTCCGAGAGTCTTTGCAGCTTTCCTGTTTTAGTCTCAGCTGTAAATTTTGTTTAATTGCTTGTACCTCTTGTGGGGACGTGCTGTTGAAAACCTGCTAGTTATCAACTTGGCAGCGACAGACAGTGTTATCTTTGACATTTTTTACTCTGATAAGCGGATTGTTAATTCAGATTCAAGTGACTTCATTTAATCTGTTTCGGTTTCCGTTACCGCAGAGCAAACGCGTGAGAAACGATCTGCGGCTGCTGTTTGATTGCGGCAAAGTTACCGTTTAACTCTATTGAATGTGGTTCATCTTGCTCCGTGTTTTGATTGAACTTTCGGCTCCTTATCCGTCGACTCCTGGACTACTCCGTTCCTCACTTAACCCCTGCGTCAACTCCCGGATACGGAACGCTGCCAGCCGCGTTATTATCAAGGGGAAGAGAAACGAGATGGGGTCTACGTGTCGACGCTTAACTTCTCCCTCAGGCCCAGGCCACTATTTCTTAACACCACACGGTCAGCACCAGCTCCGATGTTTGACGCTGATTAATTTATTAGCCGCCGTCCCAAAGGCCGTAATTTGCTTGTCGTGTTTGCGCTCACCGCTGACTAATGAGCTGCTCATATAGCTGTCTCTCGGGATGGGAGTGGCCGTCTGTCTTTCTTTTAGCAAACGGCGTAGCAGCTTAAATAGAAAGCCATCTTAATTTATTTACTTAATATTAATCTCATGCTTAATTTAACATAATCAAATGGCTTTACCAAGCACCCAGAGGATTTCTGCTCCGTCGTCATTACACTAGCTTGAAAGATTGCACACTCGAGATTTAACTCCAACAGTCGCTCAGAAACAACTAGACAAACGACGCATGTTTGCATAGAATTATGGAGAGATTCGTTTGTGCAGAACAGATATGTTCCGTATGGGAATTTCAATAAGAGCTAATTTTTAAATAATTTCTAAATGAATAATGCAATATTTACTGTATAATAATTTCCCCAGGAACAAAGCTGTATAATAATTAAAAACAAAATGTGCACACATATACTAGCCTATTTTTTTATCTCGTGCTAAGAGATGTGTACTTAAAGCTCTAGAGTCAACTTTGAAATTGTCGCAGAATTTACCGTAACTGGTGACATGACTCAACTTTTATCGCTACACAAGTGAAGAACACCAGAGCCCGTATTCACAAAACTTCTTAGAATTCTCTGAGAGAGCTCCTATCTTAGCTTAAAAAGTCCTAGCTGGGAGTCCTAGACTAAAAGTGATTTAGGAAACTTCTCAGAGAAACTCTAAGTAAGGAAAGTACAAAAACCTTTATCTAATGCGCTCTTTGTGAAAATAGAATAGACAGTGAAATCATAATGTTTGTATATAAAGAAATTGTATAATCATGACTACAGGCTACTTTATGCAAAGTTTCTGTTATAGGCTAAATATCTTAAAATATATTGAAAATGTGTCTACTTTTGAAGCAACCAATTTCCATGCTGTAGTCACTATATTTAAGTTCTTACATACATTTACCAAACTGATTTTATTACTTGTAATCCATTTCAGATTGATGGGAGCAAAATGGCTCTTCTTTTACCAATTTACATTATTGCAGGACAGTCTATTTAAGTTGCACTTTTGAATGGTACATATTCTATAATCCAAGAGAGATGGAAGGAATTAAAACGACAAGAAAACCAAATGGACAGAAGATCAGTGTTTACTTTTAGCTTTATGTTTAGGGTTTGGAGAATATTTCTTCTTTCCGCCATTTTGTCCTCTGCTATAGAAACTCTTAAGCCTCTTAAGTCCTCCTCTACTCTTTTTTTCTACTCAAGTTTTACCTTAGGAGCTGTTTTTAGGGCTAAGATGTTTTGTGAATCAGTTTTATCTTTACTACGATTTAGTCCTAAATTTAAGAGGAAATTCTAAGAGAATGTCATAATTCTAAGACTTTTCTTAGAATTTTGTCACTAGAAGCAACTTTTAGGCTTAAGAAGCTTTGTGAATATGGACCCTGATCCCCAAGTCCAGCCGTACAGTATATCATGTCTGTGTGCACTCTTTAATACGGAAGCAAGAACAAGAGAACTGTCCAAAGAATTGTGGCTAGTTTTTATACTGTACTTTGAATCATGTTTATTTTTCGCAGACTCTGCAAATACAGTAACATCATTTTTTATTGCGCTTATATACATTTCCTCCTTCGTTCTCCCACTCAAACAGCTGAATGATAAACTGGAATCAGGGATGCGCCGGGCGTTAACAGTGAGTCAAATCCTCCAAGACTGTCACTGCTTAGTAACATCACAGCCAAAATCATACGCACGGTTATGATAAACCATTCCGGGATTTTTTGGGCTCGTACAACAATGAGAGATTTACGTTTTTTTTTTTTTTTTCATGTTTTCTTTTGTTTTCTTTCCAAAAGCTCCACCGAGTTAAGCTTAACGTCACTTAAACCTCCCTAACCCCCTCCTCCGCCCCCAACTCGGCGCTGACCTTTGCTCTTTGACCCACCCAGGGTTTAATTTTTCACCCCTTTGGCAGACCTCCAGGGGCCTCCCTTAATTTAGCCTTCACCCTTGACAGAGAGGAGAGCAAGAGGCCAGGCTGCACTCATATTGTTTTTGGAGCGAGGACCTGTTTAGTATTACACATGCTTAATAAAGGTCTTTTAGTTCAAATTTAATAGTGGAGTTATGTTCTATAAACCAGTACCATTAGACGAGCTCTGTTTCTCGTTGACTTTATTGAAATCTGTGCTGTTTTCCACTGTCCCGTCATCCATTCTTGTTTAATACTTTTACACTGCACCATACGTCGGCCTGTTCCTCTAAAAGACGCTCGATGTGATAGAAATTTCTTTTCGAGAAGAACAGCGCAACAAGTTGACAAGTTGAGGGTTGGAGCAAGTGTAGAGTATCGAGGCAGGAAAGACTAAGTGAATTCTCCTGGCCAGCACACAGCTGGGCATCGCTGATGAGTCCCAGGGGAGCGGCCATGTGTGGATGGTTACAGTGTTCAGGCTGAAGCCGAGCGTATAGCCATGTGAGGATCATTACCCTTCTTTCTCTCCCTCTCTCTGTCTCTCGGGCTCTCGTTTTTCTCTCTTTGTCTTTCTAAAAATCTAAAAAGAAACAGTGTCGCAGGAACCTGCTGGAGGATTGATCTCAATGCAAAAAGTCTCTAATTTGGCCTCCAGAATTACTGTATAATTATGTTATTTAGTTTCCATTCTATTGAAACTATTGAAATATGAAAATCGGATCGCCGGCTTTCCTGACGGTTATAAAGGGTTAAAGTCTTACATGGTGAATGAGCGTATCAAGGCTAATAATGAATATATGTTTTCTTTTATTAAATAATTGCGTTTGATTTATTTATTCATTGACATGATTCTTGACATTGACAAGTTTCTCTAAAGAGATGTTTAGTATTTAAGAAAGGAGTCTCCAGTTTTAGTAGCTTATTAAAGTTTTACAGTAATAATAATAAAACAATCTTTTTTTTGCTCCTATGAACGTCTTAGGAAGTTTCTCTGCAACATTGTGTTTTGTTTAGTTTTGACTTATCAACTTTAAAGGGCCCCTATTATGTAAAATTCACTTTTATGTCATGTTTAGACGTTCAGATGGTTCTCGAGTGCCTGAGAGTGAATAAACACTCGCAGGTTTTTGTCATTTTTGCCAATCAGACTCTTCCCCCATTGTGACCTCATATAAGAAGAGCACCTCCACCGACTTGTTGCTCAGCTGTGCTGTGGGGCATGGTCAGACACATTTTAGAGGACCTACAGTATGTTAACCTGGTAAAGAAATCATAAAATACGGGACCTATAAGTTATGCCAAACCTTTAAAAACAAACCAAAAAAAAACATGCTCTTTTTTTATTAAAACACACACTACATGGTGATTTATTTTTATACACTGCGTTGCCAAAAAAAGTCACACACTCATACAGGCTCCTTTATCGTTGATTACAGCACACAAATGTGGTGTGTCTAGTTCATGTGTGAAAATGATTCCTTTCAAACCCGGAGTCCAATATGTCCCGAAAAACTCCTGGTCATTCGGTACCTTCAGGTCGTCAGCTGACTTAATTTTATTGCCTCATAACGTTGCTGAGTCTAGACCTGAGCAACTGAAACAACCCCAGATCATAACACTGTCTCCAGAGGCTGGACACTATGCATGATGGGTGCATCACTTCATGTCAATCTAGATGACATGACTTTTTAAAAAATCTTTATGCATGATTTTTTTTTTTCTGACCACATTTATTAAATAAAACTTATCCCTCCAGATTTTGAAAATGTGTTAAAGGGTTCTTAACCCAGTTTGAGCAATTTTAAATCTCCTTAGTTATTTTCTTTGCTTGATACAGCCCAATAGTTTGATGCTTTTGAAATGGCGATTTTTTTTTTCTTTCTTTTTCTTGTGTTGTTTTTTTGGTATAAAACATTTTTCCTAAGAATCTGTTTCATCCTAATAACATTACTACTTGAAGTGCAGTGCGATCTGTTATGATGTTCTTTAAGCATAACTATAAATGGATAAAACTTGCATGTTCGTCCCTACTGTTCATGTAAAATATATATATATATATCAATAGCGGAGAAATACTGTAAGAGGAATTATTGTTTTCCTATACAAGCACGTTTTTTGTTCTTTTAAATACCTAATAGTAAATGTATAAACTGTATATCTCAGTACATATTATGCTAATAGAAGCAATGTAACACAGACAACACCTCAACAGTGTAGAGAATGCACCGAAATATAATTCATAATGAAGAAATAATAATGTGTGCCACAAATCAGTCGAACTTTAGTGCAGCACAGCGTAACGTTCTTGCTGTCACGCATAAAAGCAAAAATAAAAGGTAAATCACTACAAAAAACGATTCCACATGACCGAGGATGCACCCTCTTTCCTAATCATCTCTTTATCTGCATGTGGATTTGATACGACCACAACGGCTCGGTTTTATCGCGTGGTAGTTAAACACATTCGCCACAAATAATATTCCGTACAGTTTATTTTGTTTTAAGTCTTCTCGAGGGGTTGTCATCCGGCCCAAACGATGCAGCGAGCACGCTGCATACATGAGCACTTTTTGATGGACTCGAGTTTAGCTCAAACGTATCCGGTTATGGACGAGGTTTCGCGTTCGAGCTACGCGAAAGGCGCACGCTAACACGCACCAGCTCCTGAGTTATTGTAGCACCGTGCGTGAACTTCAGAATGCCCTCGCCAGAGTGGACGTGCTGCCAAAACAAAAAAGCGAGTGGGAGTGAGAGGAGGGGTTAATCGCTAAGGTTTTGGACAAAGACAATGAACTGCGACTCCACTTCTTACAAGCCCGATCTGTTTTATGACACAGTTGCTTTGGCAGCACTTAGAAGTCATGTAATAATCGCTCTTGTGTTCCGTCGCAGAGCCAAGAGTCTTTTGAGAAGGGGAAAAAAAACTTATTTACTGAGAAGGCTTTAAAGAGACACGAATAGCGCACGCATCACCGAGGAATGTCCAGACACGACTCCGATGTATCTTATCATCCGAGGATGGATATTTGATGTCTGCGGTTTGCTGCATTTTTATGAGGCTTACTGTCCGTGTGTCTGCGGGGCTCCTCTCTCTCTCTCTCTCTCTCTCTCTCTCTCTCTCTCTCTCTCTCAGATATTGGATAGAGCGAGATAGACGGATAAAGCATGGCAGTGAATCTCGCCGAGATTAGGCAAGCTCAGACACGGCGGTGCCATGGGACGTTTCGGAGCAGGTCTTTTTTTTATGGGCTGGAGCCCTCGTTGCGTTTGATAGTGTGTAATTTAACGCAGTAGGTCAGGCTTTATTATAAAGCTCAGTACATTAGATGCACGTCGTCTGGGCCCTCGCAGTAGTTGACATGCAGTCTGCCAACACTCCCCTCCCCTTTAGCTGTGTTTTTGTTTTTCATATTAGTTCAGGTTAGGGTGAGGTTCTGCTTCTTTCAGGTCAACAACTTGCGCACATACACACACTTTTGCACTTTATTCCAAGCCTGCTCTGGAATCTGGAATTATCGAATAATAATAAAAAAAAATAAACAGCTTAAAGAGTCATTACTGGTTCCTCGGGATATGCTTTCAAAACCTCTCTTGCCAGCTTTAAATCTTTAAACATGCACATGTCCTGTATTTTCCATACTGTATTATAGAAAATGTTTATTTATTTTTTTGACTAAAACTCGCAGCAATTAATAAAAGAAAAAAAAATTCCAACACTCAAAAAGCAAACCGTACGCTTTAATACTGTTGTACATGTAAAACAAAGCGTCGTTACTGGTGATGTATGACTGGCTGCTTCTGTAATGATCCTCTGTGAAATGTGAACTGTGAACTATCAAACCTAGGTTGCATGCTTGCAACATATGGTTCATAAACCGTCACTGATCACTTGATCCTGCAAAGGAGATTCCAAAAATAACAGCTTATACAGTATAATGGCTTAAGTACCACATTATAACCATATGCTTAAAAAAAAAAAAAAAAAAACAGTATCAAAGAATAAAAGGAACCCATTAAAACATTAGCATGAAAGTACATTTTTTCCCCTCCAAACTGTACAAATTAGATTTCTAATACGGCAGCTGATACTCATAGCTACGCTGTCAGTAAAATAAAATCAAGTGATATAAGCAGTGTCAGGTCTATTTTTGTCATTTATTGCACAGCGATCGGTCTGAAGGTGTGCGTTATTTACATATACAAGTTAATACGCCCGTCTTGTTAAATCTGTGTGATGTTTAAAAGCATGCTCTCTCTGTGGCCCAAGCATCTAAGAGCAATCTTTTCAGCCATTCTTTCAGAAGCAGAACACATGCACTGGGTTTTATAGTCATAAATGACAATTTGTCAATCAATGCATGTCTTTAGCTTACAAATTAAACAATCCATTAATTGTAACGTATGTTTTAAACATATGTTTTTTTTTTAAAGCTAGCTTTCCTTGCATCAGACAAACAATTTGTAGCCTGTGATTTTTTTTTTTGTCTTGGTTAAAGTGCTCTTGACCACTCGAGAACAAAAAAAAAAAAGAAAATATTGCTAAATCTCAGAAATAAATAGGTATGAACAAAATAAGAAAAAATCCTGAAAACGAGTAAAAATAAAAGAAAATTTCTTCCTATGGGTTTATGCCTGAAGCGCAGTGTTCCTATAGTAACATGGAGATAATATAATAATATAATTTTTTTGCTAGTTTTATTTAAAGTTATGGAAGGAGATTTAGTTGTGACTGGAAAGTTTACGACAGTTATAGAAGTTTATCAGAACAAGGAATTCTTTAGAACTGTAGAGCAGTGTTTTTCAACCACTGTGCCGTGAGAGATCGCCAGGTGTGCCGTGGGAAATTATTCAATTTCACCTAATTGGCCTAAAACATTTTTTGAAAACGGGCTCCGTGAGCTGCCGCGATTGCCCGCCGATGTTCCGCGGAGTTCTGCATGGTCCGCAAACTTCCGCGAGGACCGTCAAAAAAATTAAACATGTTTAAACATGTTTAATTTTTCGCGCGGAAAGATGGAAACGTACTCACAGTGCCAAAAACTCGCACTGAATAACTACTCAGTGCGAAACTCGGTGAATCATAATGAACCGTACTTACGGCCACCGCGCGAAACCACATAGGTGAGATAGGGATATTAGTGATTGAGCTTCTCAACCCTGACTGCTATAAAAACTAAAAACAGAGAGAGACTA
>JAQMYL010000018.1:6395225-6420794 GCA_030014365.1 Clarias pachynema
CTCACCTCTCATATCTTCCCGTCCGAGTCGTTTGTTCTTTTGAATCTATGGCCCCGCATAGCGTCTATGGGAGTCACGTGACAAAAGAACGAACGACTCGGACCCAAAAGACTCGAAAGGTAACTACTCATTTCTGTTTCCTTTACATAACCTATGGAGGTTTTGCAGTAGAAAATGAACGAACCACTCTCCAAGACTACTCGTTCTTCTGAGTCACGTTAAAGATTCGTTCAAAAAGAACGAATCGTTCATGAACGACCCATCAATAGGGCGTTGATACAATACCACCATCTACTGGACTGGAGTGTGGAACAGAAGCTTGGCGGAAATAAAAGCTGACGTTCAAACAATGTTGCTTTTATTAGTTTTTTAAATATAGTTGCTTGAGACAAATATACAGCAAGTAAATATTAGTGAAATTTAAATAAATTGAAAATTGAAGTGTATAAAATCAGATCACATCTAAGCAAATCCAACCATGGTGTTCTTTCTGTTCATTTGTTCACTTTCTGCAACAGAATCGGTTTTGACTGCGCTTGAACCACACTAGAATTATGACACTCCAGACCGAGACCACTTTTCTGACCTGAGTGTGATCGCTATATCCTCAACCGCTCAAAAGTACCACTTTAACAGTGCCTGAAACCTTTGATACTCACGGTCTTGGATCCCAATGGCATTTTAGTTTTCAGATTATGGGATTTAAGCGATGATAAAGCAGTTGGGTGGAGATGATGTCATATGACCTCATCTTTTTTCCAACCACAACGTTGCGGTTCGTAAAACACCCTAAATCGTAAAGCTTTCCACCTGACATGTTGACACACTTGACCTGCTATAGCTATAGCTGCCGTGACTTATAGCGGTTCACTGTCAACATTTTTCAGGTTAAGCACAGTAGTAGCACTGTTTATAAATTTAAATTTGCGAAATAGAAATGATGGAATATCTCTTCGCACAACAGTCGCCTCACTCGTAAAACCTGCCAGTGAGTTAGGATGTGTGTACTCCGTGAGCCAAGTTCAATTCGGAGTCGGGCTAATAAGGGAGTTTTCCTCTGTTCGTCACGTATGAACAGACGTTTAATAACCACCCACGGTCGCGGTGAGCATGTGAGCATTGTAAATATGACAAGATTATTCATTACTGCTCAAATTCCCTTCATGGAGATATTTAGGAGTTGTGGGGGGTGGAAGGAAAAAAATTATCTGATGGATGTGAGCGCAAATTTATCTCGAACGCTAATGTGGTGGAACACGGCCCTGGAGTAACACGCAGACACACACTTATGAAATATATTCAAATAACCATGACATAGTATAGGACTGCAGAAAGAACGAGTGAAAGGAGTGTAAGTGAGAAGGAAAGGCTGATCTGAGGTCGTGTAGGGGACATCAGGACAGGAGGTTAGGAGCGCTTTTGTCCTGGTTTCAACGTGGAAAACGCGCGCGCACGCACACAAACTAAACAAAAAGTGCTGCACAGGATTATCCAGTTGCACTGAAGGCCATTATTATAGTACATCTGAGTGATTTAAACGCTCGCCTCAGGCAATGCACGGATTTATACACTCTCGCTCTTTTATATGCACATGTACCGTCCTCTTGGACTTCTCAGACGCACGCACGCACGCACACACACACACATACACGCGCACGCTTCTATCTTGTGCAGCAGGAGTCTAATGGCACAATGTGTTAGAAGCATTAAGCGAGCACGAATCCAAAAAGCGCTCCTCAGACCGCTATCATGTGTCTTGGCTCACTGCCGTCTGGTGTATACTGTACATTGCGCTCCATCTGAGTCACCCATTTCCTCCAGAGAGCTCTAAAGCCCGGCCGCGCCGCCGTGTTTGCAGAGGAATAGATGGAGCACTATTATTTTTAAATGCTTTCGTTTCGCGGCCAGCGGAGCAGGTCCAAGCTCAGCGCGGCCATTGTTTTGAAACCGGTATATAAGAGTAAACTTCAAACTCGCAGACCTTGGAGCAGCCAAGGCTGTTTCTCTTTGCTTCCCAACCCCCACTCCCCCTCCAAAAAAAAAAATCATTTTGAGCAGAGTAAAGAGAAATAAGTGAAAGTATCCGCCACCTTTAATACGAGCGCCTGTACAGATTGGATAAAAGTACAGATGTACGGATTGGATGAACTTTTTACCCAAGGAAGGGAGTTGACTTAAGGTAAGCTTCTATTTTCGACACCGTCGCGCTTTAAATAGAGGCCCGCGTGATCAAACGACTCCATTTCTGGCTGTCAAACGCAACCTTTCGCTTGTGATCGACCAACGGAAATAACGCCTCACCTCAGGACCGGGAATTTAAACAGACTCCTTCTTGTGCGCTAATAGCTTCTGTGAAGCTGGCGGTTTTATTTTTTGTTTATACGCATAATGTTTTTCACATCTTCTCCGTCTCCGTTGCAGGTCCAGCCACCTGCACACACTGGAAACGCTGACTGGGTAAGGTCAGGGGTCACGGGTTGAATGTCAGGGGCGTTTTGCGGCCGAGCGGCACGTCGGGGAATGCCGGCGTGCTGGTTACAGAGAGGGGGTTTGTTCCAGGGAGAGAGGGCAGGAGGATAAAGAGAGAGAAAGCAATGAGAGTATCTAAATGCTGAGGAGAGATAAATAGAAGTTGAAAAGTTGCAGAAGGTTTGTCTCCGTTGTACGCTTTTGTTCATTAATTACACAGTTGGTGTATATGGAAGTAGAAGGCCTATATATATCACCACTGTGTTTGAACATCAAGTCCTTACTAAAAAATAAATGCCTGCTTTATGTTTTTCAATGGACTGAGTTTTGGCCTCTTTTTTTTTTTTTCTCTCTCTCTCTCGAGATGAAACTATTCTTTCCTTCGCCGTAAAATGTCTAATGTAGGCTCGAACGTGGACTATACAACCCGTAAACACCGCAAATACACAAGTGTCTGCAAAACGCCTCCGAAGCTGGCTCTCAAATCCAGCCTAACAAAAGAAGGGGAAAAAAAACTCAGAGCTGAGAGGGAGTCTCTCTCTTTCTCTCTCTCTCTCTCTCTCTCTCTCTCTCCCCCTCAGCTGCGTTTTATTGCACCTGAAACCAGAGGCTGGCTAACAGAGCAGAGCCTGTTCTGCAGTACCCCACAGCCGAGACACAGATGAGCGGGGTGAGAAAGGGGTTGGATTTCTATCGGTTTCAGTTTGTAGGGTTTTGCAGTTTGCTCCATGTGTGTGTGTGTGATAGAGATTTGAAAGAAAACTCGTATGAAGACAGTGGAGTGGAGTCACGCAGATCAGATGCACTAATGTTTATCCAACTAACATTAGTTGTGGGTGTGGCTTAGAAATAAGTTATGTGGAATCTTATATAATAGTTTATCACTACCACTGGCTCCCTGTTCAGGCCAACATTCTTCTCATTTTGTAATGCTTCATTTGAAATATTTAAAATTTGTCAATTTGACTATCAGATTCACATCACAAGTCGCCCTTGGCTGGATTTGCTGGTTGCATAACAGCAGATGTCTTTGCATTCAGCCTAGTGAGCTGTTAATCATTCAACTGACAGGGCAGAACATATAAATACGGAATAAAACATGAGTGTGTAAGCTGTTAACGGAAAGTAATCAACAATGTTACCACCTCAGAGATCCTACTGTATAACAGCACATCCTGAAGTGTTTTTTTTCCTTTTTGTCACACTTTTTAAATAATGATTTTATTTATTAAGGGGAAACAAGGGGAAACGCACTACTGTATGTGAAAAAGGAAGTGCCTTCTAAACCTGATAACTGGTTGTGCCACCCTTGGCGGCAACAACTGCAATGAAGTGTCTTTCACATCGCTGTGGAGGAATTTTGGCCCACACTTCTTTGCAGAATTGTTTTAATTTAACCACATTGGAAGGTTTATTCTGTTTTAGGTCATGCCACAGCATCTCAATCTGATTTAAGTCTGGACAAAACCTTAATTAATTAAATGATTTATTCATTTATTTATTACAATACTCAGAGGTGGACTTGCTCTGATCATTGTCCTGCTGCATAACCCAAGTGTGCTTGAGCTGGGCGTCATGAACTGATTACTGTCGTTCACTTTGTCAAACAAGATCTGTTTAAGTGATTTCTTGATTCAAAAGGCCTGAGAGTAATCAGTCCAAGGCGTGGCAAGTGAAATTTAACTCCAAAACCAAAAAAAAAAAAATCACAGTACATTCATGATTTAACAAGGGGATAATTACTTTTTCACATAGGGCCAGGTAGATTGGGACAGTCTTTTTGCCCCTTAATAAATGAAATCCTTATTTCAAAACTGCGTTTTCTATTTACTCTGGATCAAATAAGTGAAATTCAGAAAGGGTGCAAAAACTTTTTCGCGGCACTGTATAACACAGCAATGTGATCATTGCATTTATTGCAATAATCTGTCAATATCTCATGTTCCTCTTATAACCTGTAGTTGTTCCCACCGTTCTCCAAGACAAAAAACATAATTCGACATTACCCAGAATCCCTGAAACGCAAAGCTTTTAAATCTAAAATTAAAATTAAATCTAACTAACAAATCTCCTATAACAAAGCTTCCCTAGATTCCTTGTGCTGGAACAAGTGGATGGAACAAGTACAAACATACTGTACGAGTTGTTGTATATATGAGAACAGCTGTTATAGAATATTAGTCAATATTTTCTCACTAATCACAGTCGTGAATTTGGCACTATTGTGGAATAACATTCAACATACTCACACACACACTCACACACCACTGTGTACTGGAATAGGTGGTACTGCAGACAGGTTGAGTTAAATTACTCAGACAAGGTCATGGATAATCTATTTATCAGTTAAATAGAAAACTGATACCGCTCATTTGGAGTGATACCGCTCATTTTTTGTATATGGTTCTTGCAAAACGCTTCTTGAGAAAACACCACTTAGTCTAATCTCGCAAATGTTTATTGTATAAGAATGTTTCTTCCCTTCTTTTTTTTTTTTCTTTAATTTTTCTTCTTTTGTATATTTGGAAGTGTGTTTTGTTGAAATTGACATCATTTAACAGTCACGGGAATAACCAGGGAAATAAATATTCTTACTTCAAATTATGTCCTTTTAGTGCAGGACCAGCATTCCTGACCAGTTTCCCAGGTGTAGGTCTTGGACACTCCTCATTGTAATACCCTGCTGTTATCAGATGGACATCCTCACTGGTGTATAAAAAGTATGCAAGATGCTTTACCATATTATACTTGCATACTAGAATACACATACTAGAATACCGGGCATTTTCTGAGCTGAACTGTGTCGGCTGACCTCCTTCCCTCATTTGTGTTCTATCGCTTGTTTCCATCCATGAGCGCATTCGCTTTAACACCAATTATGTCGTCACAACTTAATAGCAGGAGCAGTTTCGTCAGGTATCAAGCTTTCTATTGGGCTGAGGTCCATTAAAGGTAAAACTCCCCATAGTCTCACAGACTGATTTGAGATTTTGAGCTCTATAGCTGTCCTCGTCGAACAAGAGAGTATAAATGTTTGGTTCGGATGCGAAGCACACGAGTCTAGCCAGCAACTGACCATCCAGTTTCATGCTAATTGATATTTGCCCAGATCCAAAATGTGTATTGATATTGTACAATAAGATACTGTACTACTATCTGTGGACACAAGATCAATATTTAAATCAATAAAATTCAAGCTATTGGTTTGCACTGTGGTTTCGCACCTCCGGGGTTAGGCTTCGGGTCTGTGTGCGTGGAGTTTGCATGTTGTCCCCGTGCTTGGTGGGTTTCCTCCAGTTACTCCGGTTTTCTCCCACAGTCCAAAGATATACAGAGTAGGCTAATCGGTGTTTCCAAATTCCCCAGAGTGTATGTGTTTGATGGATTGGCACACCGTCCAGGGGGTACCCCGCCTCCAGTGGGCCCTGTACAGGATAAGCGGTGTAGAGAATGAGTGAGTGAGATTTGGTAAAATTCAAGCCTAGGGATTGTCTATATTCTCAATCTTATTGCTTTGTACCCTTCTATACCCTTCTATTTAATCTCTTTGCCTCCCCTTCTCTGTGCGCAGTGGTCGTATGCACTGGAGAAGCCAAACACAGGCAGCCTGTTCAGCCTGGCCTGGTCTGCTGATGGCACTCAGTTGGCAGGAGCATGTGGGAACGGCCAGGTCATATTCGCTCACATCGTGGAGCAGCGCTGGGAATGGAAGAACTTCGAGATCACGCTCACTAAAAGACGCGCCATGCAGGTACGCCGCTGTACACATGCCAACACATCCAGGGCGAGTTCTTCCACATTTCCCCAGCGTCACTGACATAAACCCATTTGTAAGCCTGACAATGATGACACAATTACTGCATATTTTATTTATATAAACAGGATGTTTGTCTCTTTGGAGGACATGATCTGAGAGAATTTGTGTCACTATAAGCTATAAAAGTTCAAAAGTGACCACATTCGTATTTTTGAGGAACTAGTTCATGTCCATGACCTTATCCCCAGCACAAGCATTTCATCTCATGGATCTTTTGAAAGCTCATATGTAGAAAGGGGGCTTGTGGTTTGTTCTTCTGTCAGTAGAAAGCATAGTGACTTGGATCTGGTCCCAGCTTTTAGTGCAGGACCAGCATTCCTGGCCAGTTTCCCAGGTGTAGGTCTTGGACACTCCTCCTTGTAATACCCTGCTGTTATCAGATGGACATCCTCACTGGTGTATAAAAAGTGTGCGAGATGCTTTACCATATTATACTGAGACAACGCACACTAGAATCTGTACCGGGCATTTTCTCAGCTGAACTGTGTCGGCTGACCTCCTTCCCTCATTTGTGTTCTAATGCTTGTTTCCATCCATGAGCGCATTCGCATTAACACCAATAACTTTGCAGTGAACTGGACAGCAACTCTCGGTAGCGCTAACTGACCCGTTCTGGAGCTCCCTGTGAAAAACAAACTCTGTGTCATTATTCCTGGCGTGGCTTTGATCGAGGCCTGCACAGTGTCAAAGCCCCAAAACCCAGCAGCAGCATCCTTCAAAATCCTCCCAGCTGTTCCTAGCTCTCACAGACCTGCTGAAAGCTGAAGGAGAGAGGCCTGCGCTTTGTTCCAATGTTTATATATGAAGCATTGTGAGCCAGATTAAATCCCAGCAGTGAAACATACCAAGTGCTCTCACAGCCCATGAGGAGCACAGTCGGCCACTTTATTTCCAGGTGTAGGGATTGGACAGTGCCCGTACCTCGGATGATATACAAGCCACATTAAAGTGGTATAATTCATTGTTAAAATATTATGGTGGAGGGTATGTAAAACCCTTAACATGGTTTAGTTTCAACATTTTTTTTACTTTATATAGTTACTAGAAGCTTTCCTGAATTGAAAGGCGTTTCGCTGGTTTTAACATTCTGAAAAATCTTTCACAAGATTCAAAGATTCCACTCCTCCTGCAGCTTTTATCTGATTACGATCTAAATTAATTAGAAATATGTTCATTTCATTATCTACACTCCGGCTGTGGAATGTATTTTAATTAACTTTTAGAAATAACAGATGCATTCTGTTAGACATAATCTTATAAGCTTTTCAATACACTTTGTCTATCTGTCAACAAGCTTTCGTATTCCATCATTAAAAATGTTTTAGGCCGTGCCGCGTGCCACGAATGCACCGCTGTCTTCACTTATTCATCAGAAGTGAATATTCGTCCTCGTAGGACTGCTTTCAGGAATGAAACAGATGAAAGTCCGATGGAGCGAGGTCAGGACTATAGGGAGGATGCCGTAACACCTTAAAACAAAGTTTTTGTAGCATGTCGAGAGTGTGGGGAGAAGGGCGTGGACGTTTGTCATCAGCCATGGACGTGGACGGACATCCAGCTCCTTCTTGATGCCTTGTGCGACCATCCTTGAACTTCTCCATCCATTCAAATCACGATGCATATCACAAGTGGGGTGTTCATGTTTGCTTGCACCGCTGTTACTAATGAACTCATGTAACTGTGAACATTGACAGCTGGACAGCAGTGACTGGGGAGACTGGGTTCAGTAGCCCAACAGAAGTTTTAATTTAACTGGAGTGCGGATCATTTTTGACTGTTCTATCCGGGTACTTGATCAAATCATGACATTCAGTGTCCGTTAACAAAAATCTCACTTGATTTTCTATGACTTTAGCTACACTGTTAACTGTTGTACAGTTAACTTTGGTAACATGAATTATTGTTTGTTGAGGTGTCACTATATGCCAATCAGCCCTAACTGTTGACGGGATCATGAGCAGCCAAGGCTCACCCATGCCTTGGTGACCAAATGCCAGACCGAACGACCAAAATGGTCATTGACCATGACCAAATTAAAGCCTGTCTGCTTTGATCCTTCAGAAAACCCAATGTCAACACAATGATCGCTGAAAAAAAGTCAATGCTAGCCATGACAGAAAGCCACCAGAACACCCAGTGCACCACAGCCTGCCACTTAAAGGGTCCAGGAGGCAAAGAGCTCAAGACCGCCGACCCGGCCTCCAAACTCCTGAGATCCCAATCCAAGCAAGCCGCACCCCGCAACCCACGATACCCAAGGATCCGTTGTGCCAAAACTTTGTGGCAATCATTTTTTGGTTTGTTCCCCTCAGTTTCATGTACACACTTTAAGTTTGTCACATCTTTTGCTTACCAACACTAAATTTATAGTTATAGCTCCTAATCTAATGTTAATTTTTTGGAAGGAGTCTCCAGTCCCAGCATGTGTAGTCAGCATTAAAACAAAAGTTATCAGGTTAGACTTTGCTGCCTCTGTAAAGTAATAACTTTTTATTAAAACAGTTTGGTGATGACTGTCTCACCAAAAAATTATTAGTACTTGTGATAATTTGTATAGTTGCACATTTTAAAAACCTTTATTGACAGAATTGATAGATCGCCATGTGAGGTTTACGGGTAACTCAACGCGTTTTCTGTATTTGTCAGAACAGGCTACTTGTAGAATTCTTATTAGTGGTAATCTCACATACACTACGCTGTCATATTTTAGTTAACCTTGCTACTTCATATGTAGTTATTTTCTGAAATTTAATGTTGAATAATTTATAGACTTTCTGAAGAAGAAATCATTTCCTGAGTGCATGCACTGCAAAAATAAATTAATTGCCCTAAGCAGAGATGTGTGAGGTGTAGTTGATTTGTAGCATTCTGCTGACATTTCATGGGCTTCAGTAAGGAAACGTGCTGCATGTGAATGGGTGTATAAAAAAGAGAGAGTGTACGTGTGTGTGTTTGCGTGTGTGTTTGCGTGTGTGTTTGCGTGTGTGTTTGCGTGTGGGTGTGTACCATTATGCCATAAGCCTCTGAGTGTAGGCAGTGACAATGGCCAGCTTGTCCAGGAGCAACCACCACGGACGTCTGTTTAAACTCACGCAAACCACAAGATATTTTTTCGCGTCTCCCGTGTTTTTCGTGTTTTACTCTCCCGTGAATGTACGCACACAAATACACACCCTTGTTATAGATAGCCCTTGCTGAGTCGAGTTTGCAAAATCAAACAAGCCCATGTCTTCAGCTGTTTATTTTCTTCACCACTTTTTTTTTTTTTTTTTTTATCATTTATCTTGCTAAAAACAGGCACATAATGTCCTTTCCTTTCCCCCGTTTTACTATTTATAAGTATATTTTGGGGCTATTTTTATGCCTCCTTGCTATCTTGGTTCTTGGTTTACCGCTATGCGGTGTCTGGTCTGTGTTTTATGACGAACTAGTTTAATTGAAGAAAGGAGCAGAAATAATTCTGTCATTTATCAGTGGTAACTCGGATGACTCAGGAGTTTACAAACAGCTGAAAATAATGTGCATGAGTATTTCAGTAACTGAAGATTTAGCAAGTATTTTATATGATAACCGAGTGTGGGATTAATAATAATAATAATAATAATAATAATAATATAAAAAGGACAAAATGTAAAGTAAAATACTAAAAATCTAAGCAAAGGAAAACATGTTTTTATATATAATAAATGTACCCTTGGTGTGTGTTTTAGGTGAGGAACGTGCTGAACGATGCAGTGGACACCTTGGAGTTCAGGGATCGAGTAATTAAAGCGTCACTATCTCACGGTCACCTGGTTGTGGCCACCGCTCTGCAGTGTTTAGTCTACAGGTATTTCACCTGTCACTGACATTTAATTTTTTTTTATTCGTTTTTATTGCTCCTTCTCATTTTATTTCATTTTTTTGATGACATGTTCATATAATACTATGACTCACCCGATGATCTCATGCTGCGCTCCAGTCTGAGCGTTATTGTTTTTATGATTTTTGTATCCTGACCTTTTTGCTTATGTCAGTTTTATTTAGTCTCCGTCATGTTATTCTAACAGTTCAAATAATAATTATTTAAAAAATATTATTACTCTAAGAATACCAACAGCGTTCTGAACTTTCTTTGACAGCGCTAAAAACTGGAACACGCCGCTGATATTTGACTTGAAGGAAGGCACAGTCAGCCTGATCCTCCAGGCCGAGAGGTGAGACTCCTCCGTGTGTCTTGTTTTTCATTTCCGAAGTGGGACACCATGAGTAAGTAAGCAGTACTACTACTAACATGACATGGTGTGCTGTTATGACAGAATGACTGGATGAAGTGTTTTAAGCTGTATATATTCCACCGACAGACATGACCATTGTTTAGTTATGAAAATTGGCATGTTTTATCAGTTGCAAGCTATACAGTAGCTGCATTTAAAATTATGGAAAGTGTAAAACTTGGATTATAGTAGCTATAAACAGTCTTTCCCTAACTACCTTTTTATTTTCTCTCTCTTAACATTAAAAAGACAGATAAAGCAGCTTGATTTTCTACGACAAATGTTTTTTTACATCAATAATATGTTGAATGTTGATATCTTAAATTAACAAGTTACCAAGTCAAAATAATTAAATCCTGTCAAACTATATAAATAAGTTAATATAATGAGGATGTCAAAATGATGATATTTAAGTTAGACAAAAATGAGATAATGTCTGGTAATAATTAATTAGTAAGTGAAAATTAGGAGATATTATTTGACAATAAGTTAGGTCAAAATGACAACATAATACCTGGAAATAATGAGTCTCGTAATAAGATAATGAAAATAAAATAAGATAATATCTGGAAATATCAACTTGTGAATGATGTCGGACAATATCCGTGAATAGGGTAAATAGGACAAAATGCTGGAATAGTATGTGCAAATAATGAGATATTAAGTCAGAATAAAATTATATTTGAAAATAATGAGTTAGTAAGTAAGAACAATGAGATAACACATGAAAATAAAGAGTATGTTGGTCAATATAACTAGATGCTATCTGAAAACAATAAGTGAATCAGAATAACTTTAATATCTGGAAAAAAAACAAAATAATGAGTTAGTAAATATATATATATATATATTTTCTGTACATAATGAGATAATAACTATGAATGCCAAGATAATATCTGGACATAATTAATTTAGTAAGTCAGAAAAATGATAGATAATATGAGAGATAATGAGATAATACCTGGAAATAATTAAAATAATATGTAGAAATAATTAGTAGGCCAGGAAAAAAAAGATAATACCGTATCTGGAAATAACAAGTAAGTACAGTAAGTAAGAATAATGAGATAATATCTGGAAATGATGATTTAGCAAGTGAGAACAATGAGAGAGTTACTGGAAATGATGAGTTAGTAAATCAGAACAATGAGATATTATCTAGAAACAGTGAGTAATTAGGTCAGTACAAGATAATCTAGAAATACAGAGTAAGTAGGTCACTACAATTAAGTGAGAAAGTTAATTAATGAGTTAATAGGTCAGAATATTGAGACAACATCTTGAAAAATCATTAAAAACTTTGCACATTAATATGGATCTGTGGAACAAGAACTACTAAAAAAAAGAAAAAAAGTAAGTAAGTAAGAAAAAATAAGTAAGAAAAAACTTATCTACAAACCAACCTTACGCCCAGAATCAAAATCATGAATTCATCAGCACTGTGGTATGAAACATGCTGAATTCAAATGATCACAGTACTCTATTAACAGTATTATTTTACTTAATGTTTCACAAAAATCTATTACACAATACTAATAAAAGTAGAAACTTATTTTATGTACTCATTGTGCACTCAGCATTACAATATAAAGTACAAGACTGATTAATCTGACCACAGTAACTGACATAGCTTCTGCTGCGGTAAAAATACTGGACAAAAATATCGTCCAGTTAATGGATCGATTTGCTCCTACTCCCGACTCTAGATGACCCTTTCTTGCCCCTACCCTCTGTATCCAGTCCTCCTCTATCACACACCTGCCAAAGCAGTGTACAGTGTTAGCCAACAGTGAAGCACACTTGAACCAAGACCTGCTCATGTGGAAAAGCGATCTCCATTAGTCATTGGCTATAATGGTTGCACTTCTCCAAGGTTATTGTTCATCAGCTCAGTGGAACGAAAACTCTTGGATCGCTCCGAGTTTTTCGTCCCTCTCTTATGAAACCTTGTTTGGTGGAGAAGCAATTGCTGCTTTGGGTTCATTGTTCTCATCCATTCGGGGGAAAAAACACATCGCAAAGGTCGTGAAGTTTTTAAAGCAACGCTACAAATTATAGGCTCTCTTCCCCTTTTGTTTGTTTAGTAAGTTGTTTTCCGAAAGGTTCAATTATGGCCATGCTATATACCGAACTCATCCATCTTTTTCTTATTCAACCCTTGTTTTGTCTGTTTTTTTTTTTTCTTTTTTGCGCCTTGTCTTCCATGTAGGCATTTCCTATTGGTGGATGGAGGAGGCATCTACGTGTACTCGTATGAAGGGCGTCTGGTCTCGGCTCCAAAGTTCCCAGGCATGAGGACGGATATTCTGAACACTCAGACCGTCTCACTGAGCAATGATACCATCGCTGTACGAGACAAGACCGATGAGAAAGGTGTTACATGCATTGACATTTCTAATTACATTTTATTTAATCTCCGAAATGCATTATTACAACATCATGAAACCAAGACCAGTTTGTGTCTTGAAAATGAATATTGAGTGAATATTTTTGTATTTTTGACGAAATCACAGTGCTTCTATTGTCATGAATTACCCATAAATCAGTGTTAGTCAAGTGCCAAGAACCAAGAGGAACCAACCTTACAACATCATAAAGGAATCCAGTGTCTGAATGAATACCAAAGCTAATATGAATGTTCAGCTATTGTTAAACAAAAATAACATAAGCAAAACAAATCTTGAGTTGATGTTGCATCTGCCTCCTTTATTAAAAAAAAAGTCTTTAGGATGTAGTCATTCACTCATTTTTAGCTAACTTCAAAAATACTTAAGCTTTTGCTCAGATGAGAACTTACAAAAGAATGACTAAACCCTTTTTTCCACTTGCACCCAGATTTATTCATTTACAAGCGGAATCCTGGCCAAGTGCTTCAAAACTGAGCTTTTACTTACTGACCAGAAACAAGTGCAAGCTAGGTCTGGAAGAACAGAGTTCTGACACACTGATCTCAGAGGCACTACAAACACTAGTGAGAATCAAACAAAGAATGAGTACACCCTGGACAGGGTGCCAATCAATCACAGAGCACACACACACATTCATTCACACACTATGGACAATTTGGGAACGCCAATTAGCCTAATCTGCATGTCTTTTGGACTGTGGGAGGAAACCCACCAAGCACGGGGAGAACATGCGAACTCCATGCACACAGAGACGGCATTCGTGCCTGGTCGGTGAATTGAATCCGGACCCTGGTAGTGCAAGGCGACAGTGCTAACCACTACACCACCTATTAGTACAATTTAAAAATAAAAAGTAAGATCTTGTGCAAGATAAATGAATAGTAAGAGTAGTAAAGTAGTCACCTTACTGTATATATTATATCGTAATATGACGTAAAGTAGCAGAGTTATATATACATATACAGTAATACATGTCCAGTGTATCCGGAAAGTATTCACAGCCCTTCACTTTTTTCCACATTTTATGTAACAGCCGCATTCCAAAATGGATTAAATTCATTATTTTCCTCAGAATTCTACAAACAATATAATATAATCACAGTGTGAAAGAAGTTTGTTTGAAATTTACTTGAAATTTATTAACACAGGATTGTATTGAGGGACAGATCTGCAGAAGGGTACAGAAAATTTTGTTCAGCACTGATGGTCCCAGTCTGAGGTCCAGAGTGCTCTGGGGCAAGTTTTCTTCAAGGATGTCTCTGTACAGTGCTGCATTTATCTTCCCCTCAATCCTGACTAGTCTCCCAGTTCCTGCCGCTAAAAACATCCCCACAGCATGATGCTGCCACCACCATGCTTCACTGTAGGGATGGTATTGGGCAGGTGATGAGCAGTGCAAGGTTTCCTCCAGATGTGACGCTTGGAATTCAGGACAAAGTGTTCAATCTTTGTTTCATCAGACCAGAGAATTTTGTTTCTCATATTGTAAGTGTCTTTTAGGTGCCTTTTGGCAAACTCTAGACGGGCTATTTACTGAGGAGTGGCTTCCATCTGGCCGCTCTACCATACAGACCTGATTGATGGAGTGCTGCAGAGATGATTGTTCTTCTGGATGGTTCTCCTCTCTCCACAGAGAAACACGGAGCTCTTTGAGTGACCATCTGTTTCTTGGTCACCTCCCTGACTAAGGCCCTTCTCCCCTTATCGCTTGTTTGGCTGGGCGGGGCCCACTCTAGGAAGAGTCATGGTGGTTTCAAAATACTTCCATTCTTCCAAAGCTGCAGAAATTTTTCTGTACCCTTCCCCGGATCTGTGCCTCAATACAATCCTGTCTCTTGAGGTCTATAGACAATTCCTTGGAGTTCATGGCTTGGTTTGTGCTCTGACATAACTGCACTGATACAGTAACTGTGGGACCTTGTATAGGCAGGTGTGTGCCTTTCCAAATCATGTCCAATCAAGTTGTAGAAACATCTCAAGGATGATCAGTGGAAACAGGATGTACTTGAGCTCAATTTTGAGTGTCATGGCAAAGGATTGGTAATACTTATTGCACATTATTTCATTTTTTAATTTTTAATAAGTTTGCAGGGGGTTTCAAACAAACTTCTTTCATGTTGTGATTATTTGGTATTTTTTGTAGAATTTTGAGTAAAATAATGAATTTAATTCATTTTGGGAGAAGGCTGTAAAATAACAAAATGTGGAAAAAGTGATGCGCTGTGAATACTTTCCGGATGCACTGTACAGTATATGTTAATAAAAGAAATTGACAATAATAATGCACATTATACTGTTATTCAGCAATTATGTGACAATTCACACAGTTAAAAAAAAAAACACATGTTTTTGGACCCATAATAAGGAATGTGGATATAAAGAACCTTTATCAAGATATACATGATTCTTAAAGAATCAAGATATACATTTATATCATACTCGCCTTTAAGAGTACTACTTTAGTAGTATGTTTTTCTATTAAAGGTACACTTTAGCATCCTTTCATTCAGGACACAGTCATTTTATTAGCTTACAGTAAAGGGCTTGAGTAAGAGTTCATTAGTGTTACCCCACTTTGAGCAACACTTGTGTACTTAAACAAATAGTAATATACATAACAACCTAGGTTGTTTGTTACTGAGTAATTCACAAGAGTAAAATTATTTTCTGAAAAAAAAAAATTATTCGGAATATTTCTTCTATTATGATATTTTTCCTAGCGAAACAGGCCCAAACAGTTTTGGCTTGATAATAGCTGGCACCGAGGCAAGTGTCGGAGAAATTTGACATGACATTACGTTTTAATATTATTTCCCCCCTCCGCCTATGGCTGAGGACATTCATACGCGGTCAAAAGTCATTGCAAGATTATGTAATCTTCCAAGTGAGTGATACTGAAGACTTGCACACACACTCTGACCTGAGCTAACAAAGCAAACATGTACTGTACATATAACCGAATAAAGCTCATGTTCTGCTTATGTTCTCTGTGTTTTAGTCATCTATTTGTTTGACGCTCAAACTGGAAAGCCAATTGGTGATGGCAGGCCTTTAACCCACAAGGTAAATCGATGTTTTAATTTTATCCAGCATAGAATACACGCATTAACATTAAAGCCTGTTTAAAAGAATTGATATACTTAATTCATCATCACTTATCTACGCATTAGCTAACAGAACATGAATACACTTGTTATGCAGTAAATACCGATGCACAACTTATATACACGAGGGCGAGTGAAACATTATCCGCACTCCGGTTATATTAAAGCTTCCGTTGGCTGCACTTTCCATCCAAGCCTACTGGCTCCCCAGTCACTGCTGTGCAGGTGTGAACGTGTTACAGTACATCAGTTCACATGTAACTGCGGTCCAAGCATTAATGGACGCCCCACTTGAGATTTGCATGAAGGAAAACTGTCGTGCAGGGATTCGTTTTTATGTTACAAGACACGGAAGAACATAAACAGAAGCGTTTGGATTTCTGCAAACAAAATTTAGAACGATACTCTAAGGAAAGTGAACGTTTCTTGGATTCATCATTACGAGCCTGCGAGTAAACGGCAGGCTATGGAACGGAAACATCCTCAATCGCCGACCAAGAAAAAGTTCAAAAGTCAAAGATCAGCTGGAAAATTGATGCTTACAGTTTTCTAGGATTCTCAAGGACCAGTATTGGAACATTTTCAGAAAACAGGTTCAACAATCAACAGTGCTTATTTACAGTGAGGCACTTATTGAAAAGATGAAGCCTAAACTTTTTTTGTATATTGAACGTAGAGGACTATCCAAGGGCGTTGTGATCTTGCGTGACCATACACGCCCGCACACTTTTATCCACACCGTCGACACTCGTTTTAAGGTGTTAGAGCATCCTCCCTATAGTCCTGATCTCGTTCCATCGGACTTTCACCTGTTTGGTCCCCTGAAAGCAGGCCTACGAGGACGAAGATTCACTTCTGATGAAGAAATGAAGACAGCGGTGCATTCGTGGCTTGTTGCTCGGCCGGAAACTTTTTTTTTTATTACATTTTTTTATGAGGGAATATGAAAGCTTGTTAACATATGGACAAAGTTTATTAAAAAGCAAGGAGATTTTGTCGAAAAATGATGTATCTGTCTTTTCTAAAAGTTATTTAAAATGAATTCTACAACTAGAGTGCGGATAATTTTGGACTCACCCAAAATTGGTGGGCCATTTGAAAAAAAAATTTCTTTTAATTTTTTTAAAGAAAAATGTCTAGTTTATATTTTGGAAACACATGAAATGTAACAAAAATGGTAAATGTGTGAGTAGAGTACAAGTGCTGGAATTTTTGCTTTCAAGTTTTTTTTTACGAAGTAAAGTTTCTCCGCACAGTGCCAGGATTTGTATTTGTTGTGTATAAAACAATGACTTTACATATACTTGAAGCACTACTTGTATTTGAAGCACACGCTACGGGCAATTTTGGGAGCGTCAATTAACCTAACCTGCATGTCTTTGGACTGTGGGAGAAAACCCACCAAGCACGGGGAGAACATGCACACAGAACTCTGTGCACACAGACACGGGAATCGAACCCGGACCCTGGAGGTGCAAAGCAAAAGTGCTAACCACTACACCCAAGTCGCCCAAGCACGATTTCTCTATTTAAAATTTACGCCATTTTTGACTTCCATGCACTCGAGCTACAAAGTAGGAATGAAACATGGACACCATCACTTTGAGGTCTCGTTAGCGACAATCTATCCAGATAACATTAGTAACGAGAGAAGTTTTTATCTTCTTAAAGCAGTAAAGTGCATCATCAGCGTTATAGATTTATGTTGATTCATGTTAACCAGATACTTGTACAGTACATACAGTATTGCTGGTGTAAAAGTAAAGAAGTGCTCCTGTGCAACCATGCTGATTTGACGCCACATATTAAACTCGGAATTAAGGAGACATCCTTCTAAACCTTCAGTCAAACCCAACCTTAGTAAAATGAAGAACGATTTAAACTTTTAATTCGCAAAGAACATTTACGACACTAAATATAGATAAATAGACACCACTGTTTGTTTAACAGATTAGCTAGATCTTAATGCTGTTTTTCGAGAGGATGGAGTACTATAATATGTGAACTTTTCTCACACCTGAGCGATCACTGCAGGTTTTAGCGCCACCCAGAGGATATTCAGTGCACACAAAGTCTTGGATGAGTTTGAAGAGATGAAAAAATACACAGAAAGTGAGCGAGAAAAGAGTTGTGGTGGTGGTGTGTGTGTGTGTGGGGGGGGGGGGGGGGGGTATGGAGGGGCTGGGACGAGAGTTGATGGGAGTAGCAAGGATCAGCAGTTACTGTTTGTCAGCATGTGTGTGTGTGCCAGCACTCCTCAAGTGCAGCTTCAAAACCCAGGAGTGTTAAAGCTAGAGCCAGCTGGATTTGTCTTCCACACACACACAGTCATCCAAACTCCCTATCCAAGCTCAGACGCGCACACACACACACACACACACACACACATTTATCTCGACATTACAAGGTCCCAGTGAGGTCTGTGAGTGTGTGCTCTGTCTGCCTTCGCAGTGCGTGTGTGAATGAGTGAGTGAGAGAGATAGAGCGATAGGGGCCCAAGACAGCCTGCTCTTCTCCCATCCGACTGACTTATTTACTGTTTAATGCTCCTTGCTGCCAGATCGCTAATAACAGAGTGTTTCAAAGCAATGCCAGTGGTCTCACATACATACACACACACACACACACAAACGCGCACACACACAGAGCCTTTCCCCACGCAAAACCCCAGCAGGTCACTGCAAGTAATCTCTAGTACAAGTGTGATGGATGTACATTTTTCTTTCTAATCTCCCATTACTATTTTCCTGCCGGAGTGAGCTCATAATTCTCCGTCGTATTCCTCACACAGCACCCCGTAGATGTTCTGCTCTCTCCATTAGCAAATGACGTGCAACAAAATCCAACGAATCTGGCTACCCGAGCACATAGGCGGCTGTCAGAAGCCGTATGAGGATGACAGAGTTTAACTCGAAGCGAAGCCCCCTCTCCGCTGTCGTCCTCGCCCTCTCCCCTCTCTCCTCAGGAATCTCGCATTCGCTACGCGTCGAGCTCCGTCCCTGAACTAATTCTCGGATTAGGAGTCGAGCAGAGCGTCCGCCGGGCACGTAAAATCGCTCTGCGTGCATTTCATGACAGCGCAGCCTTCGCGCGCTGCGTGCATTTCACACCCTCTCACTCTGTCACCAGCATATCGTACGCACCACAGCTGCACGGGCACGTTTCACAACGCGCATTCGTAAGCCAAGGATCGGTTCCAAATTATATCATGCCTAAAGATTCAATAAATTCAACAAGCTGTCATTGCCGCAATACAGGCATGCTTCATCTTCATCTTGCAGCCATATTCTGTGTATTCAGCACCTGTTATGATCCGAACACTCAAAAAGTTTAAAGTGTAATTACTCTTTGTTATTGACAGGGACAGTCTTTTTCTCAGTCTGGCACAGGTGGAAAACAGTTAAGTTTAAAGAATCCATCTTTCTCTCTTCCCACACCATCTGTATGTGTCTCTCTCTCAGATGGAGGTCATGGAAATCGCCCTTGACCAGTGCGGAGCCTCTAACGACAGGAAGATCGCCTTGATTGACAAGAACAACGACCTTTATCTGACCTCCGTGCGCAGACTGGGCAGAGAGCAGAGCATCCACAAGATCGGTGAGAAGACACAGAGACAAACCGTAGGCTGCGTTCTAGTATGAGCTCGTGCAACAGCAGGTTCAGCCTTGTTAAATAAAATTCACAAACCGTAGAAAGTGCAGCTGGCAACCATGAACAGTGTAGGGAACAAATCATCAACGGTTCATCACTTCTCTGCAACTAGGCAAGCAAAATGACCCATCAGTCTTTGCACCTCGCTGGAGCAAAAAAAGTAGTTTAGACTTGGCATTCATTTAGTGCATCATTCATTAGTATTAAGGAGAAAGTAATACAGCAGGGAGCAGGGATTAGGGAGTACTGCTTAAGTACCGTAGAACAGAATACAGCTGTGATGTTGATCATTTTCAAAAGCTATTTGATCCTTGTCTTTGGTGGGTTCACAGGATGGATACCCATCTCATCCGTAGTAATGGATATTGGTATTCAAATTTACAATAAATTATCGAATTTATCTTACACTTAGATAAAAGTCCAATGCTGTCTTGACCTCAATGGTTAGGCCAAATCTTAAAGAGCTTCCTTTTCACTATGTATGCTCATTACACACCAATCAGCCATAACGTTAGCACATTAGCATTGATTATCAAATATATACCAGTAAACTGGTGACAGGATCATGGGCCCCCAAGGCTAACCCATGGCCACAGAGAATAAAAGCCAATCTGTCCGGTCTGAACCCGTAGAAAAGCCAATTCAACACAAATTGCTGAAAAAAAGTCAATGCTTGTCATGGTAGAAAGGCACCAGAACATCCAGTGCACCACAGCACATCATGCACAGCCCACCAGCAGGTAAAGCCTCCAAACTGCACTGATTGCAAACCGATCAAACATCCTTGAGACAAACAAATCTGACCCCTCAACCCAAAGCCACCAAAGTATACGGGGACACCATCCTGGTGCCAGACCCAGGTGACAGAGGTGCCAGAGCCTCCCCGGTGGCACAAGAGGAACTCAAAACATAAGTATATATATATTGTTAATGTTTTAAATGTTATGGCTCATCAGTGTACGTTGTATAATATAATGGACTCATACATTTACATTATGGCATTTGACAGACGCCCTGATCCACAACTACTTGCATTTTTATCTCGGTATACTGTACATCTAAGCAGTTGAAGGTTAAGGGGCTTGATCGAGGGCCCAACAGGGGCAACTTGCTGATTGTGGACTGTGAATCTGGGACCTTCCAAACTGTAGGAAAACGCCTGAACCAGTGAGCTACCCCTGCCCTCATAGATGCCAACTGAACATTGACTGCATTACGATGCCTCCACATGCTTGGCCAAAATAATATAATTAAATAAGGAGTTATAATTCAAAATAACACCTTACACTGGCACCTTAACATTTTTTTTATCATTTTTATTGTTTTTTTGCAATTTGTGGTTCAGGGTGTTTGTAGTTAATAGGCTGATACTGTTCTCAAACTATTCATTTATATGTAAATCCTATTTGTTATATTTGTAGAACTGTTCTTAATAGCATGCAGCAAATACAGCGCCGGAGCCAGGAGGTGCTGCTTTTAAATGCAATTCAGTGTGAATGCTTTTATGTGATTTTTTTATATCGTACTTAGTAAAACCTTTCAGTTATTATACACACCACAAGTCAAATATACTGCAGTTGTATTTCAACATCCCTAATGCAGTGAAAGACTATTATTATTAATGATCTCTCTCTCGCTCGCTTTCTTGCTTGCTCTCTCTCTTTTTTTTCCCCCTTCCCCAGGCTCTATGGTTCACACCATGGCCTGGAATGATTCAGCCAACATCCTGTGTGGAATCCAAGACAACCAGTTCACTGTGTGGTACTATCCTAGTGCTGTGTTTGTAGACAAGGACCTGCTACCCAACACACTCTTCACCAAGGATGCCAGGTGAGACAAACTTACACATAAGTGTAGGATTTTGCACTTGGTCTAATCTTATGAGTAAATATAACGCGTGTACTATAGCTAGCTGATACTGAGATGTGTGAACACTGAGCTGGATTAGGAAAATGTGAAGAAAAAAAAATTAGTTAAAAGTTTCGGAGGTTTTTACCGTCAGCAATTCAATCAAGCAGAACATAATATCGTATGTGGATATTGGAAAATAATCAACATCATTGTGTTGTGATCTGTTTAGTGGTTTGTTTGGACACACCTTCTAACTCTATGGTCGTTCCTGATTTTTATTTCTCTCTAAACAATACTGAAGGCGTATCCAGAATATGCAATAATCTCCTTTGAATAGTTAATATTCAGATGTATCTGAATATTACAGCTACTTATGATCTGTAAAGCCCTAAATCAGAGGTGCTGGTTGTGAATTGGTGATTTCTGAGACTGGTGACTCTAAACGAACTTCTCCTCAGCAGCAGAGGTAACATGTGGTCTTGTTTTCCTGGGAAGATCTTTATGAGAGACAGTTTCATCATCGGGTGGCACGGTGGTGTAGTGGTTAGCACTGTCGCCTTGCACTTCCAGAGTCCGGATTCAATTCCCGGCCAGCCTCGATTTCCGTCTCTGTGTGCATGGAGTTTGCATGTTCTCCCCGTGCTTGGTGGGTTTCCTCTGGGTACTCCGGTTTCCACCCACAGTCCAAAGATATGCAGGTTAGGCTGATTGGCGTTCCCAAATTGCCCGTAGTGTGCGAATGAGTGTGTGAGTGAATGTGTGTGTGTCCTGCGATGGATTGGACACACACACACCTGTCCAGGGAGTACCCTGCCTCGTGCCCTAAGTCTCCTGGGATAGACTCCAGGTCCACACGACCCTGAATACCGGATAAAGCGGTATAGAAGATGAGTGAGTGAGTGAGTTTCATCATCATGGTGCTCGATGGGTTTTTGCAAATGCACTTGACAATAGTGTTCTTGCAAGAACTGTTCCAGAAAAGCAACTGATGTTGATGTTATTTAATTACAAATTATGTGTTATTTCATAGTTTTGAAATCTCCAGTATTGTTTTACAATGTAAAATAAATGACTGAACAGAAAACATTGAGTTAGAAACTGGGTCCAAATTGTTTGACAAATTTACATCTTTTAAAAGTAATGATAACTTTGGTTCTACATGACGTATCTGAAAACCCAAATGCATAGTTTGATGTCTGAAGCCTCAGTCAACTCACACTGGCAGGACTTCTGTATAAGTGGTTAGTTTTTTAAAATTGGGTTATTGTCCAGTGCATCTTGAGTGTTAAAATAAAGATCAACTTATCAATCATGTTAGTCACCGTGTCACCAACTTCTTCTTCTTCTCTCTCTCTCTCTCTCACTCTGTCTTTTTTTTAAGTTAATAAGACAAATGCTGATTGTAGACTTTTTGTGTTGCAGAAAATATACATTACTTACAAAAAAGTTGATAATATTGTCATATAGATGTAATTAGATTTCAATGCTATCCACTCAAAACACAACTTGAAAGTTGGAAAGACTTTGATAGAATGATGTCTGGATAGCATTGAATGACTGAATGACTCCGAAACAACGCTGCAAATTCAAGCTCAAAACATCAGAAGCGTATTTTTTATGTTTTTTATGTTTTCTTAAAAAGAGACAAGAAACCTGGGAGCCTTCTACTTATTAATAGCGGCTCCCTGACACCCGTAAATCCTATACAATATCTTGGAAATGGACCTCACCCACTTAAAAAATGGTTGGGTTCATTCAGCACAAGACAAATTGGTGCGTGTGTGTACTCTCTCACTTGCTTTCAAAATCGATTTGGGGATAATTTATTCAGAAATTATTGTTTCAGAGTGAACGAGTGAGAGATTAAAAAAAAAACGGGTTAATGACAACAGTGTCCAATTGTCCGTAACGTTCCTAAACAAATGTTCTCCTTCATAAAGTGACCATGTGCCCTTTTTTTTTTCTCCTGCAGCGAGTTCAGCAGAGCTCCGCATATCCTGAACTACACCGGCACTCAGGTGACAGTGAGGCGAGCCGACGGCTCGTTGGTGTACAGCGGCGTACCACCCTACCCCACCATGCTGCACGAGTACACGAGCTCCGCGCGCTGGGAGGAGGCCATCCATCTGTGCCGCTTCGCAAAGGTACACCTGAGGAAAACTCGGTAGCACTTTGACCCATTCGTTTTGGCGAATCCAATTTAATTCTTCAGAGTTGCAAGGCTTTCTCTCTCTCGCTTTCTCTCTCTGTTGGATTGAATTCAATTCAATTTTCAAACTCCTCTCCAAATTTCCAATGGGATCCAAGGCTAGGTCAAGCCAGTTATTCTGGCTGTACAGTTGATATCGTTGTCTTGTTGAAACATTTATCTTCTTTCATCTTTCAAGGCTGAAGAGAGTATATTCTCCTCTAATATGTAAGCGCATTAGTTCATTCACACTTCCTTTGACGATGTGTAATGCAGTTTAAACAAAATGATCTCATATCACACTGTTCCCACTGTGCGTATGGTGTTCTGGGGATCGTACTCGCAACACTCCTTTCTCCAAACAACCATCATCTGAATTATTGTCAGATTTCTGTTTTTGCTTTATCTGACCAGAGAATCTAGTTCCGTAAGAGTTCTGATATCTTTAGCATCTCTGTGCCTTTTTTAAAAAAAATTTAAATTTTTTTTAAACATGAAAGATTTGCGGGTTTGCGTAGGCTGTAGAAACAGAGACGATTGCGGTGCAGATCATTGTACACTGTGGAATTGTTGTTCCTCCTGCTTTCAGGTGGTCCTGCAGCTCTTTTCCAGATGAGAGCACGTTGTGAAAGCTTGTGTATTACACATGTCCAGAGCGAGTAGGTGTGGTTCCACCTGTGTATTATTAAACCATTTGCAATCACACTGAAGTGTAAGGTCATTGCTATGGCTTCATAGCGTTTCTATTTGAGTGTTCAATTATGTTGGCCCCGGGACCTTTAAGAAGATTCCTCACCTTCATTATGACTTCTTCCCATTCAGTGGCCATGTTTGCCATAATGACACAAGGTGTAATCTGTATGAGAACTTCCCTTTGCCACATTTATGTTTATACTCTTTCTTTCTTTTTCACCATTTTCTCTCCCTTCCTCTTGTTTTTCTTTCTGTTGCCTGTATTTCTCTTTTTCCTTTCTTTTCATTCTTCTCTTTCACTCTCATTTCTTTCTTTCTTTCTCTTTTTACTCTCTTGTTTTGCATTTGGGGCGGCACGGTGATGTAGTGGTTAGCACTGTCGCCTTGCACCTCCAGTCGGGGTTTGGTCCCCACCAGACTCTATTCCCGTCTCTGTGTGCGTGGAGTTTGCATGTTCTCCCCGTGCTTGGTGGGTTTTCTCCGAGTACTCCGGTTTCCTCCCACAGTTGAAAGACATGTAAGTTAGGTTAATTGGCGTTCCCAGATTGCCCGTAGTGTGTGTACATGTGTGTGCCCTGCGATTGATTGGCACCCTCTCCAGGGTGTACCCTGCCTTGTGCCCTAAGCCTCTTGGGATAGACTTCAGGCCCCCCGCGACCCTGAATACAGGATTAAGCGGTATAGACGATGAGTGAGTGTTTGCATTTGAGGTCGTAAAATGTTGCAGCAGGTGGTGCTCTGTAAATTATTCACATGTTGACCGATGGCACATCATGCTGTGTGGTTGGAGCAAATTATTTGTTACGAGATTGAATTGGGATATTTATATATTAAAAAAAAAAGTGATACTAACAGAATTGCAATACAAATAGAATCGGCACTAAGCTGATAATATCGTATCGTCTGCACCCTGGTGAATACACATCTATGTGTATTTGTCTGTCTGTCTGTCTGTCTGTCTGTCTGTCTTTATTTATTTATTTTTCTTTCTTTCTTTCTTTCTTTCTTTCTTTCTTTCTCTTGTTTTTCTTTCTGTTGTCTGCCTTTCTGTCTTTTTTCTTTCATTTCCTTATTATCTACCTCTCCTTTCTTCCTTCCTTTCTTTCTTTTTCTTTCTTTCTTTTTCTCATTT
>JAQMYL010000018.1:6429590-6450276 GCA_030014365.1 Clarias pachynema
TGTGTGTGTGTGTGTGTGTGTGTGTGTGTGTGTGTGTGTGTGTGTGTGTGTGTGTGTGTGTGTGTGTGTGTGTCTAACACAGCTGTTTCTTCAGAGCCCTAGAACTGGCAGTGAAGCACAAAACCCATGTGGACACCGTCCTCGCTCACAGACAGAAGTTCCTGCAAGATTTTGGCAAAGAAGAAACCAACAAGCGTTTCCTGCAGTACTCTGAAGGGGTAATCTGATTTCTCCTTTTTTTTTTTTTCCCTCTCCCTAAATTCGTGATAATGGATATTAATTCGTAGAAAAAGTTTGCACTGGTCGTCCTTATCACCGAAGAATGCGGCGTATTGCTGCCCAAACGCTGGTCTGAAATAGTCACAAGGTCTGTCAAGTTACACAAGACGGATACTTCGAGCTAATTCGGGTTATTAAGCGGAAAAACCAAACATCAGATATATTAGAAATCTGACGTAACATACTCCTCCTGACAGGAAGTCAGACGGAACAGTGAAACTCGACACACTGATAATCTGACTCGGCCTCCGGTCGGGAGGATTTTCATCAGATGGAAATCCAGCCAGCGTTTTATTTCCTGTTGCAGTATATCACTTTTAAGAATTCAAATGAATAATGTAGCTATAAGACTTCACCAGTTAGTTTGGGTGATCATCCACGCTGCTGCTGCCGCTGCCGCTGATTTAATCAGGTAATCAGTAGCCCAGAACGAATACACAAATTATCCTTCCCAACCCTGCTATTATTGCCCAGCGTGTGCTCAGGCATGACATGTGTTTGTGTGTGTGTGTAGGTGGAGGTGGATTGGGAGAAGATCCAGTCCAAGATTGAGATGGAGCTAGCCAAAGAGAGAGAGCGGGCAGCCAACTCTTCAGTCAGGAGCAGCGTGGCCTCTCACCGCTGAAAAACAGACATTACCCAGCATGCCCTGCAGGACCGATGTACTCACTTCTGACCTGAGATTAGACTCCTGGAGTAGGACTATTTTGAATAAGTAACTTCTTGGTCATTCAGAATAATGCAACAGATATCTATTTTTTGCTTCTATCATGTAAATAAGTATCATAACGATTACATTAATAATGTAATCATTAAGCACTAATTTGTTTTTAAGTATATTTTGTATGCAATCATTCATACAGATGAAACAAAAGGTCTTATTTAATGATGTGTAAAAGCTGTTTAATAAATATACACATCGAATCAAGTGGCTTCTGTTTGCATGATGAAGAAAAGCGAATAGATAATCAGTTCCTCCTAATCTACTCAAAAACACAAGTTTTTTATTTATTTATTGTAACAAATTCAGTTCTACAGTGCAACAACGAATATATAAAAGTCAAAGGATAAGTTACACAGATGTGTATGATTATTAACCAACTCTAACAGTTTCTAATTTAGTTTATACAACAGTTGAAAGTAATCTGATCTGACGTGGTGATGATGGACGGTAACGTCACTGGGACGTATCACGCTGTGTCACAGGTGTTCTACAATCGTTAATTGCAATAAATGTCAGTCAAGGAATGGGTGAATGTAGGTCGGTACGGTCTGCAGTACTGAAGAGAGAGCAGCTACGTGCCGAAACCCCCAAGTCATATCCAGGCACGGATGCACTTTCAGCAAGAAAACACCTCTGATAACATTATGTCTTTTTAACCAACATTGTTTCAAAGTCATTCCGTGTTGCCTCCGTGTTGTTTCAGGGACTATCAAATCATTTTAATTCATACACATTTTTCACATTTCATACACATTTCCACAGTTGTTAAAAGCGCTATACAAATAAAAGTGAATTGAAAGGAATATTTTTATTTACGCCTAAGGCTACAAAGCTAACTAGGTTCTAACACAAGGCTGAATCCCACATTCCCCTGTAACCCCTTATCAAGGGCACTACCGCTGTGGTAAACAAGTGTTTGTACACCTTATATAGTGCACTAGCTTTCCATTTAATACTATTTGCGATTCAATCGTGGAAGACTGAAGTTACCGTGCCTGATATTCTATAGTGGAATAAGTAGAAATATGAATAGAAACATATGAGACTTACAGGAATGTCCATCACCTCCATGATTCTTTCTTCTCAACCCTTTCGCTCATTTCACCCCTGTTGTTGTTAAGCCTTCATTTGTCACATATACATTACTGCACAGTGAAATTCTTTCTTCGCATATCCCAGCATAACTGGGGTCAGAGCCCAGTTAAGGGCCTTGCTTAATGACCCAACAATGGAAACCTGGTGGAGCTGGGGCTCAAACCGCAGACCTTCCAATCAGTAACTTACTGTAACTTCCTTAGCCCTTTGAGCTACCACTGTTGGTCGCCAGCTCTACCAAGTGCGGTTTGTTAGTTCCACCATAGTTCGCTATGACTACATCACAGCCACAACAGAACTCCTTTTCTTGTGATATTGTTTAATTATGCAGGGGTTCCCAGAAGCATTGAGGCAAAAAAAGTTTTCATGACCTTCTCAACTTTTTCAAATAATGTCAATCAAGATAATAACTTGTTATTTTATGCAATAAACCTCTGGGCATAGAGTCAGAAAGACATCTGTGAGTATGTCAGTCGCTCAATCCATGCCTGCTTAGTTGCTTCCTGAAGATCATGTTGCATCAAAGACATGTTTCTGGACTGCTTCCACGTTCTTCACCAGCGTCCAACAGTTTTCTATTGAGATCTGGAGATGCCATGGCCGTGGCTCCACAAGCCGAACACTACTGTCCTAAACACAACCAGTTTTTCGTTGGTTTTTCAGTTAATTAGTGCACCTTTTCAGGCTAGAACTAATTAGTGAAATCACCTGCTTCGAGCACAGCGAGAACTATAATACAGTACGTGCCATATCTTGCCTTAATACTTTTTGCCAATACTTTTTGACAGTAGTGATTGCGTACAAAAACTCAGCAAGTCACTGGTCACTGTTCCGTTACGAGCTGTAGTGTTCCTTCCTCACATACATCACACGTAAAGGCTAATCAAGTCTGTCTTCATTTGTTTCATCCAGTTCTACTTGTTAAGTTTGGCTGATCACCCCAGAGTAAAAAATATATATATATCCTTATAGACTTCCAAATGATGCAAGAAAGAAGCATGCACACTACCGTCCATAGTTTGAACCCCGATAAAATTGGCAGTACTCTCTGGATGGAATGGTGAGAAAAGGGGCGGATAGAGTGTGTAACACTGCTTTCGGATGTAGCAATGCTAAGCAGCAGCATTCACGTCTTTACCAGGAAGTGTTGGAGAAAGAGCAGGGAGGGAATTGGCTAAGACAAAATGTTGGGGGGAGAAACATGGCCTCGATACTGATTTTTCCACCCAGGAATATAGCGCTATAATATAACGATTTTGTGTTAGGATATCTTCCAGGTCTGTCAGAAGGATCCAGGACTGCGTCGAACTACAGCAACTCTACTTTCAACCTCAGACACTTTGTCTCCTGTACGTCTGATAGGTTTTTGTACTCCTTCCCGACTTCAGGATCTTAATGGTTGCAATCTGATTGGCTCTCTGCACTTCCAGGTGGCATGTTCTTTCGGTGTCAGCCTTTTAAGTCTGATACAAAAAGCTTTTCAGAGGATGATATAGTAAAAAATTTTTAAAAAGCAGTACTAGACGTCATTTGAGATTTTTGCTCAAAGAAACTAAATGAGATATGCTTGCGAGTGGCGGCTGCTGTGGTCAGATTATTATGACAAATTGGTCCAGACGGACTGTAAAACTATAGCAACACTGACAAGACGATTTTAGAAATACAGTGGAACCTTGGATTATGAGCATAATTCGTTCCAGAATTTTACCATAATAAATTCTTATTCGTTCCACAGCCCAAAAAAAAGAAATAAATAAAAATAATTAACACAAAATATTAAGTAAAAATAAAACAAATTAACCTGCACTTTACCTTTAAAAAAAGTAAAAATAAATCCAGACAGATAAGTGTTTCCGTGTGTGTGTGTGTGTGTGTGTGTGTGAGAAGCTAAAGTAAGGAGCCCCTCCCCCACTCCCCCTTCTCGTCTTACACAGTTACCCTTCCTCCACTCTTTTCACACACACGCACGCACACAACGGAAACACTTTTATCGGAAAAAATAAACAAGAAATCTCTCTAATGACATTCGATTGAGCGACACACTAACAGAATCACTGCTGTAAAGTAAAAATAAATAGAGCAGAGAGAAAGAGTGTGTGTCTGTGTGTGTCTGTGAAGGCGAAAGTGTTATAGTAAACAGTACATGCGTACGCGGATGTTGATTATATACCAGTAAGAGACTAACTAAAACCCAGCAGGGGAGACGATTACCCACAATTCCGCAGCGCAAGAGAGAGAAAAACCGTTGGCTCAGTTGTGATCACGTGACGCTCGGCGTCAAAACAAGAAGCGCATGCGTGATACATTATACTCGGTGCTCGTAAACCAAGACTTGTTCGTTTTCCAAGTCAAAATTTATTAAAAATCTTTGCTCGTTTTGCGGAACAATTGCAAACCGCGTTACTCGTAATCCGAGGTTTCACTTTATAGATTTTAGCAGCTGCATTTTATACTGTTTAGAACAGTTTTTCATATCATTTTCTTTGTTTTTCTTTGTTATTTCTCGTTTAAAAAAATTTCACTCTCTTGACCATCATGATCAATAAACAGCCTCTTGTCTCCTAACGTCGATTTCTCTTATATTTCTTTATCTTTTTTTAATATCTCCACCCATCTTCCGGTCCATAACTGTTTGCTTCGCTCATTCCATGTGAAGAGGTCTCTGCATTGACATGTACTTAGCCGATCCATGACGTATCATAAAACTAATGGCTTCCATCAGGTTCGTCATTTTAAGTGAGTTACAGCCAAGCATTTGCGGTCAGTCTTGTACTCCAGACTCTCTGTCATCAAGCTCTATCGCTTCCGCGCCAATCGTTAGATATTAATCTCCCTTCAAGGGACGGTCGAGGTTTTAGATTTTAATAAGTGACGGATTCCAAGCATGTTAAATAGAGACGACTGAGAAAGATTATTTTCCTGAAGAAATATCTTCCTGTCACTTTTATTACGTATCAACTTGGCAGTGGAAAAGAAAAAAAAAAGTTGGTACTTCAGGATATTTACTCGACTTGCCAATCTTGCGATTATATGCCTGAGGTAACCGTTGTTGTAGATTATTCCCTGTCAAAATACAAATACATGATTGACCCATTAAAATTATGCCTGAATTATACAGGGTGGCGTAAAAGTCTGGTTGAAAAGTCATTTTTTCCCTGATATATAATTTTATTTGAAGGGTGTTCAAGTCAAACTGGGACTTTTGATTATGCAGAACAATAGAACACAGTTATGAAAGTAGAAACTACCTTTATTTCGCTATATAATCTTCTATAATATTCTCTGTACATTTGTATGAGTAAATCTAAAGATCTTAATAAGTACACTTTCATTCACAAGAAATTTACAACTTCCTAAGATGGCTTTGAACCTAAAAATAGATCGAATAGGACCAGAGCAAACATCACTTTTATTTGGGTTCATCTAAAGAAGCTAGTTTATCAGGATCATCCCAGAACAATCATTTCACTAAAGAAGGTAATCACCTCTGTTTGTAAGATCACTCCTGATACATTGAGAAACGTGTGACATTCATGTACTCAGCATCTACACAAATGCCGCAAAGTCAGAGGCAATCAATTTTACTATTTGCTCTAATTTATACTTTTGAATACACTTTTGTGTATTAATCCAGACTTTTTAGACACCCTGTAACAGTGTGCATGATAAAATGATGACGTGTCAGATTATATAGTGAGGTTTCCCCAATGATAGACATGCATTATATAAAAATAAACTACCAACTACATTTTGCTTTTGTCATTAAATTAAACTAGACAATGGTTGCTTAAACTGAAAAAATCTGCAATCGTTTCTTAGTATGTGCCGTTTACCTTTGTGTATTTTTTAGCTAAGGTATTTGTAGCTATTCCCAAGAATCGTGCATAATTCTACACTGACACTGCTACAACTTTGTTGAGCATGTCACATTCTTTATTCTACACCTAAAAAATATTTGACTGTACGTTTTTTTTTTTTTTTGTCGACAACAGCAAAATGGAAACTGCTAGTCTTCACCACCGTACCTGGATGCTTTTCCCCCCCTTTATTCATGTTATCTATTTCTAGTAACATTAAAAACCCCTTTCTTCTGGTTTAGATCAAAGCTTTTACAGTAAACCCCACCCCCCTCCCCAAATCCAAATCCAGATGTTGATTTATTTTTCACTCTCGCATCTGGTCTGAATCATGTGTAAATTGTCCGGTGTTGATCTACACAATTTAGATGTATATCAGTAAAAAATAGACTTACTGTGAATACAGAGAGATCAGCTCCTGAAAGTATAAACACCATGAAAACTGCAGTGCTTATGCCAACGTTAAATATTTAGCATGTGATCGTTCAAACGCGGCCAATTTTCCAACTGTGCATATGTTTTGATTATGTGGTTTGTATGTCCTGCCAGCAAAACAATTAGTTCGAATTTTTGCCATTTACTTGCGAAGACAGAGGAAGCACAAACTAAGCAAAGACAAACTGTGTACCTACCTAACTGAAGGGGAAAAAGAAATGAAAAGGAATAATCATTAAAGTTATGTGCAATGCTTAACTAAACTAATAGGTTTGGATAGTGAGGATGAAATACATACAACAATACAATACAATAAAGTGTGACAAATTTAAGGGGGGAAAAAAACAACATGCACAGCTTAAATGCTCCTTGTTGGAACTCTCCTGGAGCTTCGTATACTGTTCTTGTAAAAGGTGTTCCCTCAGTGGGTGTTTTGTTGAGGGTGGTGCAGACGGTCCTCACCTTTTTTATATACTCAACAAATTATTCCGTAAGCCTTCGAGCTTCGTAGAAGTGTGTCGAGTCATCCTGGACAGAAGTGTTCCGTCATATGACAAAGGTGATCAGTCAAAAGATTTACAGCTACTGTAGAACAGAATCAAACCATGTGAGCAAAAGTAAATTCCCCCAAGTGCATAACAATTATAAAACAATCAGAACTGATAAGATAATAATAATTATACTTATGATTAATATTATTATTTGTTTCGTCTGGATTATTTCATTGTTACTTTCATGCTGCTTGGGTAGTTGCACAATTAACACGATTTGCACTGTTGTCAATTTGCCACATATAAAGTTCACCATAACCCATCATAGCTGCACTTTTTATTATTTTTTTTAAACCTTAAATTTTTACATGCTTAATTTATATGCTACTTATATATCGTGCAGTTTTTTTTTTTGTTCTTAGCGTCGTACTAGTAACTTCTGGTCAATTCTCACATTACCCTGTGTACACTGACTATATGTAAGATATACAGTGCGCAATCTACAAGCTGTCTTTGTGTTACTGTCTCTATTCCTGGAATTTCCTTCGGGATCAATAAAGTATCTATCTATCTAATAATAATAATAATCATAATAATAGACAGGAATGATTTAGATAACTGGAAACCTTTATTAAACTTTATTAAATGATGCAATGTTCACCAGTTGATGGTTGTTTACATGGCATGGTATTTCTGATATTCCTGACATTCTGAAAAATCAGGGCAGGACTCTATATATATTCTGAACATATCAAAGAAATTTGATGATGCTTATGGTCATAATTAGATTATTGCCTTGTAGATTCTGAATTGAAAATGTGCAGAGAGTTTATGAAACTTTTTTTTAATCCATATTTAAATAATTTCTATCTGCTCTCTATATTCTGCATTCTCTGACCAATGAAAGGCATGATGTGCAATCTTTTAGTAACTACAGTATCAGTGTGGTCAAGCTGCTGTTCTAACCAGATGAGCCGTGCGAATGAAAGTTAAATAGGATGAAAATTAAAGGAATTAGAATTATGAGAATTATTAATCATTAATGATAATTATTATTATTATTTATGCTCAGGTAAGATAAATGTTAGTAGAGCTTGTTATTATACAAATAAAACCATGCCAACTGATTCATGCACTGTCCGCTCCTTCAGCGTTTCTGCAGTGATCAGCATTAGGAGCCTTGGACAAGCTTATTGTGGAAGCCACTTCTCCTCTGTGCTCAGCGAAAACTTTTTAAGAGGGCAGTCTTAACAAGAAATCCACTTCTGGGAACTCTTGAATGTCAGAAAAGAGAGTCTTAATGCATGAGTGATGGAATGGCGATTGAAAAGCCAGACCATGACTCAACAAGGAACGCCTCACTTTCTGTAAAACCCTGTCCTAAGTGCACACGTCCCGGTGGGGCACTAGCACTTTCCGCCGAGGTCAAAGACGCTGAACTTGGTTTTGGTGGTCAGTTCAAGTGTGGAAATCTATAGCAAGGTGTGTGCAAGGATAGCTCTGATGTATAATTTATAATTAAAACTCTTTTCAAAGCACGTTTTTAGGTGGGGTGGGGTGGGGGGTGGGGGTTATCGAGTCTCCAAAAGCAGCTCGAAACACCAAAGTCTTGCTCTTCTTAATGCTCCATTATGCCCATTGATCTGGGCTCAATTTTTTCCTCTATTTGACCAGCTAGAGCCATATTGAATAACTGCACTGCTGGCACAAATTGTCTGTTTACAGAGGAAGTTTGATATGGATTACAACGTTTAATTGCCAAGACCATTTTTATGCATCAGATCTGGTAACCTAATGACCATGTATCTGAGTAATGTGTTTATGTTAAAGCCTTGTGCATTACTGGCCTGTCGTAGTGCATACAAGCAAACTTTGCAAAACGCTACATGATACAGGGCACAGGAAGTTGGATTAATGATCTGCACCAAACTATGGGCCTCGATCAGAACCATCACCGGCTGTTCTAAACACTAAACTTGCTTTATTGCACTTGGGATGCTAGTGTTTTGAAATGGTTTTGTATTTAAAGAGAGTAGTCTTACACTATTTACTGCACCTTATTAAACACTGATGCTGGAAATATAATATTAAAAAGTCCTGGCCTGCACATTTGCTGCACATCTGCACAAACCAAAGATACACTGTTTGTCTAATTAGCATGGTTTCCTATGCCAATTTAAGGTCAGCTGAACTGAATTATATATATATAATTCTCAGTTTTTCCTTTTCCAGATGTGGATGTTACATTTTTGCCACCTGCACAGCTGTAGAGTGTTCTCTACTTCTCTACTGTGCTACTGCTACACCCTGAGTCCGTCTCACAAGTATTTTTTCGTTCGCCTGTTGATTATTGGCCTCTCGCCTCAGTTATTGCAATTAAAACAAACAAACAAACAAAAAAAGAATTAAAAACATTAGGCATTTGACAGTTTCACAGTCTCCGGCCAAATAGATAAAACTGCACAAATATTTTTGCTTTACATCTCATATCACGGATTAATCCATCCATCCAGCTGTGGAGACCAATGGTGACGGAGGTATTTATTCCCATTTTTACAAGCGTGGTACGACCTCTGGACAACATTCACACACACACACTACGGGTAATTTGAAAACGCCAATTAGCTTCTGAAATCTGCATGTCTTTGGACTTTGGGAAGAAACCGAAGACCATGGTAGGACCTCCAGTCAACATTCACACACACGCACACACTCCGAGCAATTTGGGAGCGTCAGTTAGTTTCTGAAACCTGTATTCTTTAGACTATTGGAAGTAACCCACCAAGCACAGGGAGAACATGCAAACTCCATGCACACAGACCCAAGGCAGGAATCAAACCCGGACCCTAAAGGTGCAAGGCGACAGTGCTAACGACTAATCCACCATCACTGATATTAATGTTCGTGGTAAATATATCTTACATGTTTTTTTGTTGTTGTTTTTTTTATACACTTGCTGGAAATATTCCATAAATCTCAGTATTCCTCCAGCAGCTCAGATCCACAGAAAAACACCCAGTCTCAGAGTGTGTATAGTCTGTCTTATAAATAGCATAGAAAACACAACACTAGAAAAGTTCTGGGTCAGGGACGACTCACCTACATTTCAAACACACCTCCATCACTTAGCTATATTTATATTAATCATAGTAATAATTGCACTTGAATTCAGGAGGGGAAAAAAAGAAATAAGTTGTAATGTTTGAGAATTCCAGTCAGACAGAGTTTCTGAAAATTCTGGCTGCTTCCGGTCTCTCGCGCCCCGCTCCCGTTCCCGCTCCCACCGGCCTGACGGTTCCCGCGGCCGCGCGCACACTCTCCTCGTACGTGGGCAGGTCTTTGACCTCCTCGTAGGCCGGCGGCTGCATCACGGGAGACGCGAAGCCGTCCACTCCGTCCAGTCCTCCTCCTCCTCCGCCGCCGTCCTCGAAGCGCTCGAGCAGCGTGTCCTGCGACGCGGTGGCGCGCGCACCCAGCAGCGACGACTCGGGCTCCGGCGGCGCGCGGCCGCCGCCGCGGCGTCGGTGACGCGGGCACACGAGCCGCTGCACGAAGTAGCCGACGGCGAAGAGCGCGAGCAGGATGAGCAGCCCAGAGAGCTTCCGCGCGAGCCAGCTCGCGTGCTCGGCGAAGGTGCGCAGCGGCGGATTGCAGCACGACGTGGCGCTGCCGTTGGCTCGCGCGCCGCACTGGATTTCCCCGCAGCCGCGCGACGCATCGCACGCGCACACGCACGCAGCCACGAACGCTCCCAGGTCCAGCGCGAACCGGCGCATATTTCGGATCCTCGCGGAGAAATTACGGCGATGCGAGCATCAACGCGTTTAATCCCGTCACCGAATCGTCGCTGTGGGATTGTCGCTTCTCGGAGCTGTGTCTGTGCAAAGTGCACCCGTCCGTCTCACATCATAAACGTGCTACAGAGAATCGATCGCTGACGTCGCCGGCTGTCCCGTTCAATGCATCATCTTCATCCTCGTCATCCTCATCAGATTAGCGTTTTTGGTTCGAGCGGAGCACCGAGCGTCCGGTCCGGTCCGGTCCACAGCGCGCCGAGCAATACGTCAGACCCGCCGTGATGATCAAAATGCGCTGCGCCGCGTCCCACATGAGTTTAATTCTAACAAGTAGCCCCGGCGCTCTCGCGCTGAATTCAGGTGAACATGTGATGCACGGATGCGATTTAGAATTCCTAAAATGTCTGATGCTCAGTGAGAGAAACCTGAATTCGGGAGACTCTCACTTACCCGTAAGTATCCAGACCCAGGCTGCTTATTATTATTATTCTAATGATTCGTGCTGCAATTAGCCGAGCTCATCACCCCCGAGAGCCTGCATTAAGGACAGCACTTAATAGACCACCAGTTATTCCCCATGGATCAGTCACTCCTACAATACAGAGCCGACTGTACTGCATAATAAATTCATTATAGGTCACCTTGTAACCTTAAATCTACTTCATATGTAATAACACTGTTTCCTCCTGCTGATATTTTAAGAACTACTGTATAAAAACCTCAATGACCTAAAATATACTAAGTAATCCATATAAATTAAAGAAAGGGTCAAAACTCGCTCTTTATTGCTCTAATATCTTTACATTTCATACTGTATATTGGAGGACCCGAATGCAGTATCAGAAAAAATCCTGTCTGTCTGTCTGTCTGTACAGTATGTCTGTCCAGTCAGATTTTGTCACAGCATCAAGAAGAAATGTCTGGACAGAATTTAATGGAACCTTTGCAGTACTTACTTTATTTATCTGCCTGAAAACCACCTGCACCATAAGTGTTGAGTAAAAGCGTTGTTATGAACAACATAACATGTTAATAACAACATTATTAAATGTGCCGGATTTAATAATCTACTTTAAAATAACCTACTTTCTCAATATAAACAAAAACCTGCAGCAATAGATATTAATTAGAAAAGCTAAACTGGATATTATTACTGCGATCATTTGATATTTTCACAGCTGAAATAACAGCGCTGAAGTGGTGTAAGTGAATTTTAGTGCACAAGTCATTCTTTAGTCATCTTTATCTGATCTACAGTACGTTTTGCGACTTCCCATCTATGATTATCTCTCCAAAACTCAGATACTCAACCTTATAAAATTTCATTTTTTTGCATTAACAAGAAAGAAAGGCAGACATGTACGTGCACTTCAATCTGAAATAATAATAATACCGCTGATTACATTAAATTAATACGCTGATCAGATTATTTTTAGCTTTAACCTTCTAACTCTTTCTACAAACTCTTTTCCTGTCAACGATGGGTACGTCAGCTAGTATCTAATGAAATACGGTAGTACTTTAGTGATTGTGAGATTTTGTATTTTAAAAATATGGACAAATATGTGGACAAATGAGCATCACAGTTGCCACAAAGCACACAATCACCCAAAACTTACGTTTTATGCTCTAGCTTTTCAATGTTCCATTTTCTGGCATTAAAAAAGGCATCAAACCTGTACCAGCAAGACAATGCTCCTGTGCACAAAGCGACCTCAGTGTAGACCTTGTGTGTGTGTGTGTGTGTGTGTGTGTGTGTGTGTGTGTGTGTGAAGGCTGGAGTAGAACGCAAGCCTATCCTTAAACGGGAGTCTGATCTCACAATTGTCATAGGAGCCGAAAGATCACAAATCCCCACAGCAAAGCTCCAAAAACAGTGGTAAGCCTTATCAGAAAAAAAAAAATCTGGAGGTTATTATGCATTCGAAGTGGACCTAAGTCTGGAATGGCACAAACATTATGCATGTACAGTATGCTTGTAATGTAGAGGTGTCCACAAACTTTTGGCTACAAAGTGTACTATTTATCTGTCTGCCTGGAAAAATAAACGATTACAGCTTAAAAGGCTTTAAAAGTGCATATTGTACAGTGAATTATCTATTTAAAAAATGTAAAAACAAATGTATAATAATTTATATATTTTCCTATGAAAATTTTTAATCTTTTATTAAGCATTTCTGTAAGGAATCTCAGTTGTCAGTGTTTTGTAATAGCACTGTTTTAACAGAAATATTCTCAGAATTTAGTTGCCTTTCGCCTCTTATTAACATGAAAAGAAAAGAATGAGATTGGTCAGGGAACAGTTATTTATAGTAGCTGTTGTAATGCATGTTCTAACAGAAAGTCTCCACCGCATTAAATATAATTAGGAATGGTTAAAATGCACAATGCGCTGTTTACTAATGTGTTTAAATCGTAATCATGGGCATAATACTATAGTATAAGAAGTAAAAGAAACTCATACTGTTATTGTTTACTGTTATGATCGGCTTCGGAAAATAATTACTGTAGCACTTCATCACACCGTGGTAAGTTTTGTGCCCTTGACCAAATCGAGAGATTGCCTACGCTTTGATGTGCCTCATGGGCTGCTTTCCCTCTCGTTTTGCTTTTCAAAGAGCCAGTCGATATTTGCTTCTCCTAAACAGAGCTGATGTCCAATACGATTCGATTACCAGAGCATTACGCTGAGAAATACAGTGGAACTGATGCAGGATCTAATTTATGGGGCATCACATTTCCCAATTACTGCCATGCGATACGTGCAGCATCATCACGAGAAATAAAACAACACAACAAGTCCATATTTGGCAATTTGACAAACTCTATGACTTAGGATAATATCGGACAAGGTGTGTCAGAAGATAGACGATCGGAAATCAGAACTTGTTTCTCTTGCTCCAGATCGCTTTTTGCAAACGAGAAAACGGTGGTTCAAGGGTAATCGTTCAAAGCGTCCCAAAAAGTACAGACTTCTCAAAATGTCCTTTCATTCCTTCTTAGTCCCTGATCAGGCTTATCTGTTCTCCATTTGTTTTTCTTCTTTTCCCGTAAACGATGAAATTGTTGCATCAGTGTTAATGGTACTGTAGAAACCACAGTTGATGCTTGTGGTTTTTGTCAGGAACTCAAGCTTAGCTAAATGTATCTACACCACAGGAAATCAAGTAAATGGATAAACCTCTAAAAGTGAGGATTAAAGCAAATATTTAGTGTGATGCAGTATACAGTAGTGCAGTATAGGATTCAGTACCTTTCACTGTTTCAGCTATTCCCAGTAAAAGTATAGATCATTACAAAATAAATATTGAATATGTCAATACTTTACAATCTTATTTATCAGCATGCTATTTTGGGAGGTGCAAGGAAACCAGAGAACTCAAAAGGAAACCATATGTCCACAGAAAGAACATGTGAAACTCCACTTGGGAGGTAACTTGAGCTCAGGATCGAACTGTAGACAGCGGGGCGGTGATCCCTACCGCATCACTGCTATGTCACAAATTGATTTATCGCCATATTCCAAAGACGTTCGATGTCGTTTTGGACGTGGAAAACACTACTTGACAGTAAAAGAAATGGAGATGTTGGTGCAAATTCTGAACTCAAACTCCCAGAATGCACTGCTGGCAATATCTAGATAAGCTTAGATAGTTAGCAATCTATGAGATGATAAGTGTACAGTATTAGCATGAGGAGGTGAGGGAACTGCTCAGACTACTAAAGGACTACTTATCATCACTTTCCCCTTGAATGGCATTGTGGGTAATTTAGGAAGCTGTTAGCCAAAGTGAAAATAGACTAACATGTCAATGAAAAAAGTTTAAACTAAGTCATTAAATAATAAACCTTAAAGATTGAGCTTGTTCAGGATGGATTTATTTTCACGCTGATCACGATATACCTTCCGTCTTAAAAGCATCTGGATTGTACCTTTAAGTCCCTGTTTACATTATCTTCTAATACTCTCCATCCTGTCCTGTGGTGCTAATCTGTCATCTGCCTGATGATCCACATCTTACATTATTAACAGATAGGCCTTTGATTGATTTTTTTTTCTTTTTTCTTACAGTGGAAGTCATTTTCTTTCATGACTCGGTCTCTCTTAGTGCGTGCATTAACGGTCGAGTGCACGCGTCTTTTGAGCCGCATGGATGCAATAACTGCCTTGTGTTAAATGAAGAACAGCAGGATGTCCGTGTGGGAGTGATCACTCCATCATTGTATACGCTAATAAAGCACAGGACCTACATTGTCTTAAAATCAAGCTGGAGTTTGTGTCGGGAATTATAAAAAAAAAAAGAAATTCACTCCCACAGATTTCCTGCTCTCCAATGAGCCAAAGCCGTGTGTGAGTGTTTGTCAGAGATATACGAGTCTTGGCAGGGGAACAGGACAGCGACCGGGCCTGCTTTGAAAAGAAAATCTTTCTTTCTCCTCCCGCCTTCAAAGTTTTTGCTGTCTAATGGCTTTTTAGAGGCGAGTTAAATAAATTGTATCAGAGTGCTCAAGTCAACACCTTTCATACATGGAGATGGAGAAATGATGAAATAAAGGAAGTGGGAGAAATAAGCAAAAATCCATTAAGCCTTTATACAATCTGTATGATCCCTGGATTACAAAAAAAGTCCCAAATTACAGTAGACATGTCCGAGGAACGATTTCGTGAAGGTATGCCGCTCATCTTCACTGCAGTTGTCTGATGAGTGTGAAGGGTCTGGATGACACCACTCTGTGGAACCACGTTCACATTCCCATATGGCTTCTGCTATCATGGCTGCTCTCAATGTTTTTTTTGTTTTGTTTGTTTTTCCATTCAGCTTGTGCCAAATTACTAGATGTGCCTTGCCCAGAGATATGTGACAGAAAAGAATATAAGACAAGAGATTAGATAAATCTGTGTTAATCCCAGGGGGAATTGCCGACATATACTGCAATTCAATCATGTACTGTAGTTCTGAATGTAGTTTTATCCGCCACTTTTTGTTCGGTAGACTATTAGAAAGCATGCTTCTTCGGATAGATAACAGTTCATAGCTTCCACAAAGGGGTCCATTAACTTTTAAAGGTCAAACTAAAAAGTCCCATGAGGATGCTGAACATTTTCTAAGGTTATACTTAGCAATGTGTTGACACTTTGATTATACTTAGTCAAAGTGCTGACGCTTTTATACTACAGCACTCTTAATTTCCATCAGGAAATTTGCAGAAGAAAAGCTTCAGGGTAGAGGAGTTTATGTTTCCTGGTTTCTCTGTTACATGACAAGCTGCATGTCTTATTAGCACGAAGAGAGAGAGAATAAAGGCGTGGCAGGTGAAAGAACAACTGTTAATAGCTCCTAAAATGTACATCTACAATTTCGCACATATGTTCCAGAATATTAAATGTAACTGTTAATGTGTTAAAAAAATTATATGTTGTTGAATAAATTAAAATTATTAGTGTTGATGAATTACTGTGTAATAATAAGAATAAATACATAAATACACAATTTTATTCTTTTTTTTTTCCTCTTTCACAATTCCTTTTGTCTTTTTATTTTACATTGTACCTCTTAAAATAAAAGTGCACCATGTTTTATCAAAAAAAACTTTATTTATATAAAAGTTTAAAGGCAACTACAAAAAAAAAACAACTAAACTTCAGCTTCATGCTTATTAAAGAGGAAAAAATGTCAAAGATCAATGGGTCAAATGTACTTCCTGTCTTCTGTGTCATTAAGAAGCATTGCTGGGATCATATCCTGCCTCCAGCTGTGTCTCCAGTGAGAAGTCTCCCTCCACAAAAGGGGGGAGATTCCTTGGCCTGAGGGACCGCGTGGGATTTCTGAAGTTTTCAGGAAAAGGGTCGGTGTCGGGAAGATGGGATTAGATGTGAGGAAGAAGAGAGTTTTCTTTTTCCCAGCTTACCTGATCTACACAGTTAACTGAACTTGTTAATTTTTACTTGATATATATATTTTTTAAATATTATTTTTAAATACATATACACATTCTGCCTGGCCAAAAAACAAACAAACAAACAAACAAACAAACAAAAAACCGATCGCACCCTCTAAGAGCTCACATTTATTTTTGATCAAAGCACACAATGTGGTGGCCAGTTCATGTGTGAAAATGATTCCTCATGCTCCCAGAACCACTCTTTCACAATTTCACAAATAAAAAATAAAAAAAAATTATTGCCACATAACATGGCATTTTAATGCCAACTGAAGCAACACAGATCATAACACTGCCCCAGAGGCTTGTACAGTGGGTACTATGCATGACGCTTCATGCGCTTTCCTTCTTATCCTGACACGCACATCGCTCTGGTACAGGGTCAATCTGGACTCATCAGACCACATGACCTTTGTCCATTGCTCAAAAATCCAATCTTTATACCACCTAGCAAATTCGGTTATTAACACACAGCTGTTTAGTTCCAATTCTATGAGTTCTCATCACATTGTGTGTATGGAAATACTTTTTTTTTTTTTTTACTATTGAACATAGCTTTGATTTTATTGTACTGTTGATTTTTTACTATGCATCTTCACCCCATTCTTTTTTTTAAATTTTTTATTAATTAATGTATCTAAGCTAAGACATTGTACTGTATGTTTCACCCATGACAAAACTTCAGTAGAGTTTAAGGAAAAATTTGGAAAATTATAAAATTCAATACACAACATAAAATACGCTGTAAAATTAAAATCTCTGATACATTTAGCATTTTATTGATTATTTAATATTAAGTAACACATGATATGTATCATATTTCTATTCCTCTTGCTGGTCTTTTTTACTGTAGCAACCATAGAGTACATGTATTTCTAGTCTGTTTATATTTCCTCAATGTGGTGGAATATCTTAAAAAAAAAAAAAAGAAGAAGAAGAAATTATTTCTTGTTATCACTTATGTTAAATAAGCAGGAAAAATCAATCAAGCAACTAACTCAATCATTACAAGTTATTTTCAATGAGCTCATTATACAGTAAGTAAATATTAGATATTATTATTGTAGAAACTGAATACAGCCAGAGCTGCTGGTATTGTTTTAGAAAACGACAAATGACCAACTCCAAAAAGAAAAAGAAAAAAGGCATCCAAACACCATAAAACATAAAAGAATATTTTTTAATTTTCAGGTTTGTCCCTGAGATCTGTGAAAGATAATGTGGCTGAGGCTGGATAGTATTGATCTCTCTTACTCTTCCCCCCTTCTATTTATCTATCTATCTATCTATCTATCTATGGAGATGACACATACATTATAGCAGTGCAGTATTGTATACAGCCAACATAGGGCATTATTAATTAATTAATTCATAATAATAATAATAATAGGGTCCCAGATTTTTCAAATCGAAGACGGCCTTGAGCGTGAGTGTTATAAAGTTTGCCATAAACCTCCTGCCTGGACACAAACTCTATACTCCCCGAGAGATCGAGATGAAGAGTAGATTCACTCATCCATTCCTGGGCAAGTGTGTGATCGATAGGAAAGCCCTTGATCCTCTCTTTAGCTTAGCTCTCACGCTGACTCTCAAGAGAGTGCCTGTTAAATGTTTACTCTGGGTTGCTGTTCAGGGGCAACTAGACACGATGACCTGGATGTCAGGGAAGCTCTGGGTTTTTGGCATTTGTCACCGACACCGTCATCAACAGTATCTGTAAGGAAGTGGTTATGAGTACTGTACACACAGTTGCACATTAACATGACCTGGTGTGACCACTGTCACAAATTTAAAATTTCACTTTAGGTTTGACAAATAAAGGACATAACATTATCTTAATATCTTGAGTTTGTGTGAGCTCTTATATTGCATTTAGGAAATAGTAAATGAAACTGTATCTTTTATGTACATATAAAAGAAATTCAATTCAGATGCTTGTGGTTAACATGGTACAACACATACTGTAGGAACCCGGAAATTCTACTACACAGTGTGATAGTGTGGTTCAGACCTACAGCTTGTAGTGTGCTGACATCTAGTGTTCAGGATGAAGAAATGCATCAAATGGTTACATTTGCCAACATGGCTTCAAAAGGTTCAAATATATCATTAAAATGACAAATATAACATGTTTAATTTAATATAGGATTACTCAGCATGCTTTAAATGCTTTTACTCGAGTCAAGTTTTAAACTTTCTGACAATATTCTATTGTCAGATTATTTAGCTTCTTCCTTATCACGTTAAATATACAGTAACAGTAGAAATGGTGATAGAAAAAGCTAACTATGGACCAGTAAAACATTTTTACTTCTACTAATACATGTAGTGTATTGTAAATTTTTTGTCATGCTGTTTTTCTTTGATTCACCCTTTTAGGTTTAACATTTACTCCATGGTCCTGGGTTCGATTTCCGCCTGGAGTTTGCATGTTCTCCCCGTGATTGGTGGGTTTCCTCTGTGAGCTCCGGTTTCCTCCCACAGTCCAAAGACAGGCAGATTAGGCTAATTGTGTTTCCCAAATTGCCCGTAGTGTGTGAATGAGCGTGTGAATGTTAACCGTTAACTCCTTCCACAGTTGTAAAAATGCAAATAATACAATGGTAATCACCATTGGCCTTTACGGTCCCTGCTTGGACTACAGAGGTTCCGAGATGGATAGATGGAAGATAATATAACCCAGTACAGTATATGATTTTTTTGGTATTTGTTTAAAATTTAATGTTTACGAGTGGCAAAAAAAAAGAATCCTTACTAGCTTTGGAAGGATTCAATCAATAATACATGGTGAGCAAGATGATGAGAAAAATTTATTTTTGATTAAATAAAAAAAAATCTAACAAGCCCCAAAAGCACAGTATCTGTTGCATTTCCCTAATAAATTTTTACAGTTTGGGTTGACACTAATTTGACTGAGGAACAAACTGTCAAATTAGTGTCAATTGGCTCCTGTAAGAATGGTAGAACCATGGCATTCACCAAAGTATTGTATTACACGCTATAGTAATACCATGGTTCCCAATGAAGTGCTATAGTATGCTATAAAGTCCTACGGTGTAGGTGTAGTACAGTACATATCATTTTACCACATCGTGTTACTGTGGTACTTCAGACATTACCATGGTAGGCACCATAGGACTTTATAGCATATTGTGGTACTTCATTGGGTGCCATGGTAGTATTATGGTGTGTACCACATCAATTTGATAATTGTATAATAATAGTTCAAGAATCGAAGAAACAGCTACTTCTTGAGTCGTCATTTAAAGGTTGTCAAAGATTCAGCTGTAAATACTGTACGATATTAGATATGTGAGTACATACTGTAATATGGGTATGTTCTAATACAGGTAGTACAATAGTATTATAAGTAATATTATTAGTTTTGAGATACACTATGGTATGTAATTAATGTTACATACATACATACAGTACAATGCCACCATGCTGTATTAATATTACCATTATGGTACATAAGCATGTACTTTTGACCCTATCCTTCTGCATGTTCCATAGTATTATCCTACTGTACCTGGAAAAAGCACATACTGTACTATAGTACATCTACCATTGCATTAAATAGTGTACCATATAGTGCTATGTACCATGTGAGTGTGGTGCATGTACTATATCAGCAAGTACCGTAAGTACCATGGTACTGTCACAAATTGCATAGTACTATATAACATGGTTGAACAATTGAACCGTGTAATTACTGTATACTGTAGTAAAACTTTTTTTTTTTTATGGGAATCTATTTCTGTATAGATTTAAATCCCTGGTGAGCAAATTAAAAGGGATAATTGCAAGGAAAATTTCCTGAGACAACACGGGAAAGGGAATCTCAAACCTACATCCTATGCCCATTCTGACCATTCACCACCCAGACTGAGTCATTTTTGGCCGGCCAAGTTTCCCTGATAGTTTGTCTCTATTCAACTTGTTGAACTACAAATGTATTTTTCATATATATATATATATATATATATATATATAAATGAAAAATACATTATATATATATATATACTGTATATATATATATATATATATATATATATATATATA
>JAQMYL010000018.1:6450376-6462763 GCA_030014365.1 Clarias pachynema
TGTGTTATATTTTTATACTAGTAACTGGTGTTAAAAAATTCTCTACATTAATGAGCCAATGTATTATGATGTGGGCTACTGTGGGCCAGGAAGTCCAGGGCCACTTTTTGGTCCCAGTCCGCCCCTGTCTGAATGCACAACATATTTAAACCTTGAAGCAAATGGGCTACAGCATTTGCTACAGCAGCAGAAGACCACACTGGGTGTCACTCCTGTCAGCTTAGAACATGGTACAATTCGCATGGGCTAACCAAATTTGGGCCAGAGAATACTGGAAAAATATTGCCTGGTCTGGTGAGTCTCGATTTCTGCTGAGACATTCAGATAATAGGGTCAGAATTTGGTACAAACACTAGTACATACTGAAAGTACAGTATGGATTCATTATGCTTTGTATCAATAGTGCCTAATGAAGTGGCCGGTGAGTATAGATTTTATAAATTTGAAAAAAAAAAAAAATCATAGTCACATTTATTGTCGTCCTATGTTATTTAAGACAAGAGAATGTGAAAGCCACCATACTTAAAATTTATTTTACTGATAGGATAGAAGGCAGCATTTTGAATAGTGGACATTATAACATTTTTAATCATAAATCAACACTGCTTACACTGCATCATTAGAAAAAACAACACACAAGCTAACTACATAATCAATACAACATTTACTCACTTAGTCAAAGAACAAAACAATCAACTTGCTTGGAAATTGCAAACAGAAGAAATTACAAAAAAAAAAAAAAAAGGATTTTTGGCAGATGTCACTACAGAAGGAAATTCTGAATACGTGGCCATTGCATGTGTACTTTCCACACTTGTGTTAGTTTTGCAGTCTATTTTCTTGGATAAAGTTGCACCCTGTTCTCTTTTGTCCCTTTCTGTCGGCCAACTGTTGGAATGCAGATCGATCAGGACCAGATTCAGATCACTGCACGGTCCTAACAAGTGGTGCTGTGGCTGGTCAGATTTTGATCAACTTTATGAGGTGCTCCAAGGGCCTTCCAAAGCTCCTTCACAAAGAACTTGTAATTGCAGGGGGAGATGTTGATGATGGTATAAAATTCGGGCTGTTTTTCTCTTACAGCTGTGAGTGCCTGCGACTTAGTCAAAATTATACGCCTTTCCCTTAATGGTGCCCTAATCAATGATAGTGTTTTTTTTTTCCCTTTTCCAGGCACTTACGTTTGCATTCTTGTGAAATGTGGAAATTAGTGCAAATGGCAGCTCAGAAGTGTTCCTTTTCACAGTACCAACTATGGTGAGGTTGCTCATCAGAAGGTTCCAAATTCATAAGATGTTCACAAATGTTATCATAAATATGACTTCACCAAACTGTTCCCATAAAGATAAGAACATGACATAAGAGTTCCTTTCACTGGAAGTAAGTGGCCGAGCCCAAGTCCTGGAAAACAACCCCACACCAGTTCCAACATGTCCACCAGTGCACAAAGCAAGATCCATAAAGACATGGATGAGCGAATTTGGTGTGGAAGAACTTGACTGGCCTGCACAGAGTCCTGACCTCAACCTGATAGAACACCTTTGGGATGAATTAGAGTGGACACTGTGACTCAGGCCTTCTCGTCCAACATCAGTGTCTGACCTCACCTCTGGAAGAACGGTCAAAAATCCCCATAAACACACTCCTAAACTTAGGGTTAAAGCTAAAGGGTTAAAGCTGTTATACTGTAGCTGCAAAGGGTGGGCCAACATCATATTAAACCCTAAGGGTTAAGAATTTGATTTTACTCAAGTTCATTTGCATGTGAAGGCAGGCGAGCGAATGCTCTTGGTAATATAGTGTAAAACAAGGGTTATTACAGTACATGAAAGATTTTGCAAAATTTATTTTAAAAAAATAAAAAAAAATGCCAGAATTTCACTTAAACAGTTTGACAACAAATTGAAATAAACACCATTTTAGGAGCTTAAAAGATCACAGCAATATACTGTATGTGCTTGGGTGATGATCGGCTGGAGGGCCACATACAGTACATTATAATATAATATTTTAGTATTTTTTCAGCTCCCAGCAAATCTGATTTAACTAATAAGCTAATTAACAGCTTTTCCTTAATTAGTGGTTGTGATAGAGGAAAGTATAATACTAAAACGTGCGGGGCAGGTGGTACTCCAGGACCAGGGTTAAGAACCGCTGGTTTAAGCCATAGTATAGTTTGCATGTTTTGTTGATGCCTGGTTTATAGCATTAATACAGTAAAAGTGTTTGGTTTTAAATTGTCAATAACCATTTTAAACCCAGAGAAAACTCACTAAGTATGGGGAGAACACATAATCACCACATACACAGATTAAACTCAAGATTTTAACTTCACATACCAAATGGAAATATTTTCGCTCTTACATTTAGCAGACACCCTTATCCAGAGCAACTTACATTTTTATCTCATTATACATCTGAGGGTTAAGTCCCTTGCTCAAGGGCCCAACAGACAACTTGGTGGTTGTAAGATTTGAACCTGGGACCTTCAAAACCATAGTCCAGCCTTTACCCTTGACCTATCACCTTTATGACAAAAGCAAAAACAAACTAAACTATTTTTTTTCTTGCAGGGATCAGAAATCTCCACAATATCAAAACCAGCAGATGTTCACAAACTTGTGGGGACCAAATGTAGATCAACAGATTAATTCATCGTCTATACCGCTTATCCTATACAGGGTGTGTGGGCCTGGAGCCTGTCCCAGGAGATTTTGGACAGGAATTGGGGTACCAAATCTGCATGTCTTTGGACGTTGGAAGGAAACCAGATTAACGCACAGGGAGAACATGCAAACACCAGACACACAGACCCGTGGCCCACTATATTCCATAATTATACACATGTACATGCCTAATACTATTAATGGATATGAAATAGCACTATTTCACTTCACAGCATGGTCAAACACGGCTTAGTAACTAATGAAGACCCTTGAGGTTGTGGGGTAAATAGTGATTGTAGACTTGCATTTTCTATAGTATGAAAATACCAAAGAACAAAAAAAAAAAAAATTCTTAGTCTTATTCTTCATGACTCCTTTTAAAAAATTATTATTTTTTAAGTAGAGACAATGAATTAATTGAGTACTGCTGTCATGTAGTGATGGGAAGTTTTAATCATTTTAGTGACTTGGTTCTTTGAATCTTTTTCATCAAAATGAACAAATCTTTTTTGAGTCATTTAGTTCATTTCATTCTTTTGATCAGAAATAAAATAAATTGTTACATCTTCAATAAGCCGACCCCCATCACGTCTACATACACAAATTTTGTCTATAGTTCCAGTAATGAAAATTTTACAATGCAGCTAAGGACATATTATAATAAGCAGAATGAGCAGCTCACCCCTCATATCTTCTGATCCGAGTCGTTTGTTCTTTTGAATCTATTGCACTGCATAGATTCGATGGGAGTCACGTAACAAAAAAACTAACGACTTGGACTAGAAGACTCATTGAGAAGAACCGTTCAATTCTGTTTCCTGTGTACTGGACTGATTAGCGTCTATGGGAGTCACGTGACAAAAGAACTAACGATTCGGACCAAAAGACTCAAAGGTAATTACTCATTTCTGTTTCCTGTACATAATCTATAGTGAAAAAAGGAGAATGATTTTACAAGAAGGCTCCATTGCTGGCATCATTGCAAAATATGTGTCAGAGTGTGAGAGCATGAGAGACAGTAAGACAGCGTGAGACACACCCTGAACATCCTTAACCTTATAATAATAAACTACTGTACCATTTAACATCACTATTGTTCAGACAGTTACTGATAGTTTTTTTGTTGCTATTGTTCATTATTGTTTCATATTTCATATTTACTTTCATATTTAATAGTTTATAAGGTTTCTATATGTCTATAAACGCAGATTCATGTCTTTTTTGTTAACATTCATGTCAGTAACCCTTCTGAAGTGAACTGAGAGAGAGAGAGAGAGAGAGAGAGAGATAGAAAGCGAGAAACAGAGAAACGTTCCTCATTGGCTCAAATCAGAGAGCGGGCTTTTGTAGCTCCGCCCCCTCTCTGCCTGGCTACTTTGTTTCGGTTGAGCTCTGGCTCAGTCGCCTGATCTGTATAGCATGTGTACCTCTTCTCAAGCCAATAACATCGATCCGCACAGAATGGAGATCGGTGCTTATTCTCTACGTCGTTGTTGTGATAAACATTTCTGCGTTCAATCGGATTAATTCATGTGCACGAGACGGAGTCTTTGTTTCACGCACGACAAAAGGGACAATAATAATAATAATATTAAGCATCCGCATGCTGCTAGCACAGATCGGATTTAAATACGTGGATCAGTCTTGAGGTGTATGTGGAGGAGAGTGTGTGTGTGTGTTGGTTGCGCGTGTGCAGGTGAGAAGAGGACAGCGCGCGCGCTCTGTCCCTCGCGCATTCTTCCTAGTTTATACAACAAGCTCACCGCACGCGCAGGTGGCTCGAATTAAACCTGTGTATGCATGTGTGTGTGTGTGTGTGTGTGACTGAGCGATGGTGTCGAGGATGGCGAATTCCGGCGACACTAAAGAAAAAGACGACGGGTAAGTGATGCTAATTTGTTGCAACATGGCATTGTTTTTAGATGCTGCTCAGAGACATGGTGACTTAGCCTCACTGCATCCGCCATAACACTGTTATAACGCCGCTTTAAAGCCCTGGGGGTAAATAGAAAGTCCTGACGATGAGCCATGATGCTTTTGCTTCCAATAAATCATAAATCATACTTCATCCTCGCATCTGTTCATGCTGTGTCCCAAGTTTATCTGTGTAAGTCCATTACATAGGCTGTGTGACTTAATAACAGCGTCATAAGACACACTTCAGGAAGGAGCTGTTCAATCCTGCTACTGTGGCTGAATATGTAGCTAAGTAGCTAACAAATCCATCAACATTCATCTATAACAGAAACGAATTGCATTCACCAAAGAGAAATCATAATCACAATCATGACTTATTATCTCATAATTATGACTTACTAACTCATAATTCAGGGCTCCTGGAATTAAAATGTACAATATTTTTTTCTCTTCAAGCCATGGTCTGAATTTCAGATTTTTATTTACTTGGGATGGGAATCACCAGTCACCTACCGATACGATACCATCACGGCACCTCGGTACCGATTCGATTAAAATTGTTTTTATTAATATCCCGATTCGATATTACATTTCCCGCCGATTTTATTACAGTTTTAAACCTTTTAAAAATCTTTAATGAGTATTTAAATGAAGCCTGTTCTTAGTTTTTTTCACTTAAAAAACCAAACGGTATTTAAAAATGACAAACTACTAGAGTTTAACATTATATCTGAGCAGCATCTCAGATTATATCTGTTATCCGCCATAATTATTATTTCTAAACAATCAAACTTTTGAAATTCACTCCTACCACATGGGGTGAAAAAGTATAAATAGTTCAGAGTGCACCACCTGTAGAATTATGAAGAAATGGTGATGTTTCATAGACAGTGATCGCGCAGGTTTAGTGGCTGTAACACGCTGTTGCTTGGGGCTTCTAACGTGGGCACACAGGCCTGCTAACGCTAATTAGCGTTTGCGGTGTGAGACTGGTGTAAGAGGTGTGTAATAAGTGAGTTTGGAGGAAAAGGGAGATCGGAGGCTTTTAACATGCACGGTTTTTGATAATGTAGCGCCATAAAAATGTGTTTTTGTTGAGCCACTTGTAAGCTTCTGCACTTGGTACAGAATTGAAGGCGTGCTTTCTCCAAAACATTACGCTAGGCAACCGCATATTTTCAAACTGCTTTCGAACTGTCACACTGTCGGGAGTTGCATAACACACTTGAAGGATAGCGCCATCCACTCCTTCTGCTTGTGTGACCTCACAGATGCCCATGATTGATGCCCTAGTGCCGCGTTCGATGTAAGAGCACTAGAGTGCCTGCCATCCTAAAGTATCACCCTGAATTCAAAGTTGCCATCTCTGGGTGATAGGGCGAGCTCAGTAATGCTGCGCCGCTCTGGGACATCATATGCAACATATGCAACAGTGTGACGTGCTAGATTTATGCAAGACTGAAAAACAGAACAAGAGAAATAAGCTTCATGACCAGATATATGCATAAAGATTTGTACTTATATCTGTATGAGATATTTAAATAATGCCTAATTAAGCATTGCTGCATGCTAGTATGTATGCACACTATGCTAGGAAGTACACAGAGAAAAAAACTCCACAATAACACCAAAACTACTTCTGCACTCTCTCTTCAAACCTGGTGCCCCAGTAGGTAGACAAGATCAGGTTTAAACTTGTGAACAAACGTCCCCTCTATTTTGATTTCAAACAAAATTTTGGCATGACTTCCTGCTTTCTCTGTTAACTCTGATAATTTGATTAGATTTTTTGACATCTTCGTTGTAGTGAAATCAACATGAGTAAAAGCGAAGCAATGAACCAACAGTTCAGTGAAGGAACTGCCGTAGTTATTATTTCATTTAGTGGTCAAAAATGGGAACTGCAGAAATTGATAACAGAGGCCCAATGGGGCACGAGCCATGCTGCCCCATGTTCAACAGGGTTGTAGGGGTTGAGGACTTTATGCCAAATTGGGTTAGTTTAAAAACATCTCGTCGTATAACCAAATAATCTGATTTAAAGTAAATCCATTTCCACAAACAAAGGGAAAGTGTGAGTGCAAACAGTCAGCAAATCTGACATATACATAAGCAGTTCAGATATATTTCAAAGATTTTGCAGAGAAAAATTATGGAGTTTTCTTATGTAATGTGCATTGAACAGAAATGTGTGCACACCATACAAAGGATGAGGGGGAAAAAAGGACTTATAATATCTTATAAGTGTCGTATAATATCATTCTGCTTCCCTAAAATCTTTGGTCACAACTTTAATACAGACATGTTGACATTTGATGCAGAATGTCTCAAGAGAGAGTTGCAATGCAGTGATGAAGTTTGTGTGTGTGTGTGTGTGTGTGTGTGTGTGTGTGTGTATGTTTCTGACTCTTGTGTCATGCTGTCACCCTATTTGTACTTTACATACCCTTGTTTACACTACGCCGGTTTTGTTTTGCGCCCGACGTGACTTTGACTCATCAGTACCAACAATTAAACACGGCAGCCCTCGAATTCCAAATGAAGAATGTGCTGCGAAAAAAAAAAATCCTCAAATGGTGAAGGATACTATAGTCAGGTCAAGAAGATTTGTGACTTTTGAATGCCTTTTTTATGGCATAGTTATAGAAATGGACTAAGTATTGTATATTTCGCAAAAAACAAAAACAAAGATGGGAGAGGATTTAACTTTAGCTGAATAAAAACAACCATATTTGTTTCAACAGCAGGAAACAAGAGCGTGAACAAGCACCTGTGTCGGATACGCTGACGGTGTTTTGCATAATTTCACCTGATATCTGACACCATCGCCACCGTGTCGCGTGTCAGGGCGGGAAGCTTTTCCCAAGCTTGTTTTTTTCTTGTCTGTTTAAAGGAACAAAACCTATACTAGCCGGCCACAAATAAATACAGTAAATAAATAATTAAACCTCACACTCTAAGACTTCATTAAGCCTTATATTCATTATTTATAAAATAAATAAATAAATAAATAAATAATCAATCAAGTTCAGGGTGCTGATTAGGGCTGTGAATCATAGGTGGACTGATTAAATTTTTGGAAATTGCAATTTTCAATTCGATTCAATAGTGCTCAAGTTTACTGTCTAATGTGTCTCAAGCAGGTATATTCCTTTAATATTAAGTTCTTGAAAAATTAAAAACTACCAATATTATCTACAGTAATAAGTTTAAAAGTCTAATGATTTTCATAGTGAAGATGACGAGGCGATACTCTTGCAAAATGCGAGTATTTGCAGAAGATGATTGCAGGTTTTATTTTCTACTAAAGCTGTGGTATATTCTGCAGTGAATTCATCATGTTTAGACTTTTTAAAAAGTTTATCCATGATGGCAATCATTTCTGAATCGAAAAAAATGATGGGTGAATTCAGTTTATTGTTTTAACCAACAAAGGTCGAGTAATTTGTGGAATCAATTAAATCGCACAGCTTTAGTGTCAATCATGCTATGTTTTAGGCCTTGAATAATAATAAGTATAACCAGTCACCTTCTGATACCATATAATCACGATACCTAGTTTTCGATTTGATTAAACTTGTGATTCTGTAAGTATCACAATATGATAAATATTTGATTGTATAATCGTTTTTTCCCCACATTTATTACAACCTTTAAAGAAGTTTAATGAGTTATTAAATGTAGCCCGTCCCTAATGACATTTTCTCACTTAAAAAAAGTACAGCATTTAAACAATACAAAGTAACTTACAAAGGCTTTTAACACATGCAATTTGTGATCATGTACCGCCATACAAATGCCCCATTTGGAAGCCTTTGCGCTCGGTACAGATCGACAGGTTAATTTCTATAATAAATCGAGTTTGGAGTCGGTCACAATCACCACACAAAAATATTTTTTTTCAATCTCTAAGAAGAATATTAAGTAAAATCGAAGCCAATATAACGGTAATGTGTCCAGCACATCCATCTGTGTGATCCCTAAACATTTTTGTTTCGATTTAGAAGAAAGTTGTCATCTTGCACCACCAGGGTCTGGGTTCGATTTCCGCTACTCGTCTGTGTGTATGGAGTTTACATGTTCTCCCAGTGCTTGGTGGTTTTCCTCCAAGTTTCCTCCCACAGTCCAAAGACATGCAGGTTAGGATAATTGGCGTTCCTAAATTGCGAAAAGTGTGCGTACAGTATGTGTGTGCCTTGTGATGGATTGGGTGTACCCCATCTGTGCCCTAAATCTCCTGGGATAGGCTCTAGGCCCCCCGCGACTCTGTATACAGGATAAAGTGGTATAGACGATGAGTGAGAGTGAGTAAATGACTGCAGTCCTTACTGTAGATACAGGACCTTGACTAACAAACATTTAGATAAAGCAAACAGAAGAACTGGTACGTCTGCATTCTTTGAGAACGCCCTGTATATGAGTTTGGATATTCCCTACAGGTCATCTTAATTGTCCTTTTAAATACCAAACCTCTGTGACTCATCCCTACCGTAGTTATCCCATCTGTAACGGAAGCCTGAAACCACTTCTTGAGCACCCTTTTAATTATTCCGGCTGAAATTGGACACCGGTGTGTCTCTAGGCACAATGCTTTTCCTGTTTTTCAGTAGAAATCCCCTATTTGTAGAATAGGGTGTAGTGTGTGCAATAGACATCACCTCCTTCTCGTCTTCATCACAAGCTCTGTATAGAAGAGGAACCTCACACAGATGCCTGGCTCGTTTTCTGTGATGACCACAAGAGCCTGGCCTGACTCCAGCAAGCCGTCATCCTGCATCCCTCTCTCATTGTAATAGATAGCAGTGTAAACACAAACCTCGCACTCACTGAACAGGCTAGACCTGATAAGATATCAGGGAAATGTGTAAAACACTATATAGTGTAATAGGAAGGACAAAGGTGTCGATGGTTAAGTCAGGATCTTATGGTACCGCAATACACGAATGAATGCCCTAGTGCCATAGAATTTGCGAATCCTTGTTTTGTGAGCCAGCATTAAACAAGAAAGCAGTGCTACAAAGATTTTCTAGTAATAGAAAATAGTAAACTAGTTAGTTAAACCGATACACACTTTAGGAACTTTTGTTGGTGTCATGTGATAAGTTTATATACCGTCCTACACACACACTACTGTACAATACAAATACCGAACAATTTAACCACTTATAATGTAAAGCAATGATGACATCACTAACATGTAACTACATATCTCAGGAAAACACAGTTGGAGTTCCAGCATATAAATTTAATCCGTTCCGGAGGCGAGTCCTTAAGGAGAAATTTCGTATCGCGAAACACATTTTCCCATAGTTCCAGCCACCCAAAAATATTACCAATCTTACCAATTTCCAATGCTATAATCATATTTTTGTATATAAAAACAATCAAAACATTTAGAAAAGACCTGTAAATGAAGTTAAATATGAAATTAAATAGACATTAAACCTTACCTAACCTTAATTTCATGATTCCTCTTGGCACCGGCATCTTGCACATACTGTAATACAAAAAATATGTAAACTTACTTTCCTTGGCTTTCCATGGACGCTAATAAGTTTTGAAGGGGCGCGTGGGCATTTTACACGCAACAAAGGCGGAAGCCAGCGTCCGGTTTGCTTATATGCCAAAAATGGGGCATCCGTATGTCAAGGTACCACTGTATTGAATTTTTATATATTTTCTATTATGTTCTGGAGGGATTTTTCCAACTTTTTTCCAATTTACTCATAGACAATTCCTATCCATCATTAAAGCACTCCCACATCAAGGCTACACCTGCCAATCAAGGGGGGATGTTTCCTCCGAGCCAACCGCATTTTTTCAAACTGCATGCTCACTCACCGCTTGGATAGCGCTATCCATTCCTTCCACTTGCGTGAGGTCACAGATGCCCATTGGCTAGGTGGGCTAGAGCCGTGATTGATATGAGCGCTAGAGTGCCTCTCATCCCTCCCCTGTAAGAGAGCTCGGCCAATCAGCCTTCTCTAGGCTCCCAGCTGTGGGAGACTACAGCATCACCCGGATGCGAACTTGCGTTCTCCAGATTATAGGGCGAGCTTGATGCCGCTGCACCACTCGGGGGCCTTAAATAATTTTTTTATGTACTGTATATATCTATGATTTAATTTCAGGTCATGAAATGTTGCAGTTTCTAAATAATCCTACAGGTGGCGTTTTTTAAATCGATCTTTAAAAGTTCCCTCCCACTAGCCATTTTTTCTCATTATTATCACATGGTGGTGCAGCATGCTCGTAGGAAAGCGCCACCTACCCTCTTCTGCATACAGTACGTGAGCTCAGGGACTGTGATTGGCTAGTGTCGTCATGATTGAGTAGCAACCGTGCTAAAGTATTTCCCTCTCAGTCTGACACAAAAGTCATTGTTGTGCTCTTTTTTTTTCTAATACGTGTGTTATATCTTTATGTCCCCATTGACGTTTTACCACATCATCCGGATTGTGACCTCATGACTTCTGGATGATACAACTGAGCTCATTTCTGTTATGCCACAAATAAGTTAGTCGTTTACTTAAACGTTTCAAATATATTCTGCGATTCTAATGATTTTTATCCATAAAAAATCAGTTTTATCAAGATTGTCTTCAATGCGTTATAAGATATTCTTGCTAGCGATGTTGGCACCTCCGTGACCTGAACTGTACATCGCCGTCTCACCTCAAAGTGCACACTTTTTTGCATGAAAGGAAAAACTATGCAAACGAGGAAGCGTGGCTGATTTCTGCCATTAGCCGAACAGGTCTTGTGGTTTTTACGGCTTTTAATCTCCGGGCCTTTCTCTTTCCTGCACCGACATGTACAAACACGTTCAAAAAATGTTTTTCAGAGCTGCATTCGAAACCCAGGCGGTTAATTATTTTACAATTTTTCATGCCTTTGCATAGTTGGTTTTAGGCAAACTTGGTTTTAGGATCCTGCGTGATGTATGCTGTATGGCTAATGGTTATTTCTAATAGGAAAAAAAAACAAAAACAAACCTAGCGTCAATTTTTATTATGCATGGAGCAGATTTTACAACTCAGAAAGTGTAAAGTAGATAAAGATAAGATACACCGCCACAGTAGATTTAAAATGAAGCAATCGAGCCGTGATAAGCCGTAAGCCGTAGTGTGGTGGTGTATTTTATGCTTATCTACTAGACTTGATTTATACACTTTTTCCTTTCATTTTCAGAGTTTATATATTAAGGTCATTGTCGGAATACATATAAACACCAGCGCTCATAAAATCTCTCTAAAATGCAAAGAGGCAGTCTGGATCAGTGAGCCGTCTGTCTCTCAACACAGTAAGGTTAAAGCCAGCCAGGCTGCAGCTGCGTACGAGGTGGAAGTGGGTCACCGAGGGTGAATGGTGCGAGATAGTGGACACGCCTCCATTTCCTGTTATTCTGTCTCTGCTGATAGTGAGAATGGAAGAGTGAGAATGAAAAAGCTGTGTTGTGTCGGTTAGTATTTCCCCTGCTGCATGCTACAGTTTTATCATTTTATCAAACTGAACACATAAAAAAAAAAAAAAATTTTATTCCTGCTTTCCACCTTTACTTCACACAAACGTTTTTTTTTTTTTTGGCCTTTTTATTCTTTCATTAAGTTTATCAAAAGAAAAGGGACGAATCTGGTTCAGGAAGTTGGCACATTTACATTAGAAACAAACGTGAGGAAGTAAGAACAGATGAACATGTAAACACACACACACACACACACACACACACACAAAGACACACTGTGGCACGAACCACCAGGGAGAGCTGTTGAGTGCGTTTGTGTGTGTGTGTGTGTGTGTTTGT
>JAQMYL010000018.1:6462863-6478189 GCA_030014365.1 Clarias pachynema
GATCAGGTCGAGACTCAGTAACGTTATGGGGCAATAAAATGAAGTCAGCTGACCACCTGAATGTACTGAATCAGCAGGTCATCACATCTACACACACTCACACTGCAGCGCTTTAGGATCCTAACCTACAGTGGAGTTTGTGTTCCTCTGAGCTGAAACTGCATCACCAGAGAGGGAAGTTTGTATTGACATGAAGAAGGTGAGATGTTTATTAGATAATGAAGCTGTGAGATGTTATAAAGTGTAATGAGCTGAGGTTTGTGATAATCTGGACTTTGGTGTTGGTGGAGACTCACCGTTCTCAAATATCATCCCTGCAACGAAGGAGAGCTCGGAGTTGTGCTCGGCCTTGCAGGCGTACAGCGCTCGGGCCTTTCGCGCCGGCGGACTGCGGGCAGAGAGACGGGGAAAAGACCTTTAAAAAAACTGACTTCCTGGCAGCGTGCTGATGATGGTCTCCATCGGCCAACATTCACCAGCTTCTATAAATACCGGAGATCTGAGTCATGAGAATATGAGCATCTTCTAAACCTACATGAAGTGGGACAGACACCGCGCGAGTACTCGGAGCAGTGACCCGAGGCGGGATAGTATCCGGAGTGTTACGTGTTATAAGGTTTAAAGGTGTTACGTTTGAAAGAGAAAGTGTGTGAGATGAAGACTGCAGAGAAACTCAGGACACACCTAAGAGGAGAAGATTCACTGGAAGTGCAGGAGGCTGACTGAGGGCTGGAGGGAGCCGAGAACATCGGCCAGGAAGGAGAGCGTGGAGAGGCGGAGCTGGGTGAAGCTGGGCTGTGATGTACACACACACACACACACACACACACACACATCTCTGAGTAAGTGGTACATGTTAACAGAAAGTGTAGAAAGACAATCTAGCAGACTTTGTGGATGTTCACAGTTCATGTCTGAAGCAGGAGATGCAAACTACTCAAGAGGAGCTTCTAATCTCCACACCTGCTCATTCATGCAATTATCCAACCATCCCACTGTGTAACAGCAGCCTATTAAAGCCATAAACCCATGCAGATCCAGGTCAGGATCTTCTGATCAGGTTCACGTCACACGTCACATCAGGATGAGGAAGGAATCGGAGAGACTCTGACTTCGCTGGTTTGAGTATTTCAGAAACTGAGGTTTCACACAGTGTGGTGCGAAAAACAAAAAACATCTAGTAATAGTCAGAGCTGACAGGAGGACCAGACAAACTCTAATAAACCCTCGTGTGAACTGTGGAGAAACCACAACAGCAGGAGACCACACCGGGTTCCTCTCCCATCCGCCAGGAACAGGAACCTCAGGCTACAGGAGTAACGTTTCACCCCTTTATGAGCAGCATTTAATTAAAGGCTACTTCCGGCACAAATACACCAGACCTGAGTGTCATGTTTGACCAACACGTTCTGTGATCTAATATATAAATAAATAAATGAGAGACACAGCACTGCTCCATGATCTCCTGCTATAATAAACGTAATGATGCAGCAGTGTCTCCACAGCTCTCTCATAACACACACCACCATGCACTCTTACCTGGATGATACACTGCTACCTCGAGTCCTTGGAGTTTGACTGGAATAGAAAAAAAAAAAAACAGATTATACAGACTTTAATGTTTATATATGAGAGATTTACCATAACAGGAAATGAATACAGTATATACTGTATGTAAATGGACACGCCTCCTAGTGATGGTATTCAGGTGTTTTAGCCGCACACACACAGACAGTAGAACGAGTTGTACTAAAGAGCTCGGAGACGTGACCTGGACTACCGGCACTGAACACACCTGTAGTGAACTTCCTGCCCTGTTAGCTCCGCCCCAAACATCTGGAGAGGCTGTTAATGTGAAATGAAAAGCCACAAAGGCTCAGTAACAAAGCCATAATAGTGGCTAGTGATAGACTAATAGACAATAGACGAATAGTGTTAATAAATGACTCGTGTTAAAGGAGGGAAACTGAACCGTGTTTAAAGTCACCGCGCTCCTTAGTGAGTCTCGTCCTGCTGCACGTCTGTTTATGCAGCTCGTCCCTCATGCATGACTCCAAGGCTCTAAACTTGAAGAAGAACTGCGCATCGGGAGCTCGATGGAACGGGTTTGACGGCAGACACGAAGCTGCACACAAGCGTTAGACTGAGTGTTGGGCTGGAGGGGCGTAAAGCACCGAGTCTGGGCTCCGGAGCAGCAGGAGTGATGAATCACGGCTCACTATGTGGCAGTGTGATGGATGAAGCTGGGGTCGGTGGATGCCAGGAGAACGCTATCTGCTGCGGGTGGAGGAGGGGTGATGTTCAGCGTCGAGCTCGTTTATTCCCCCTGGAGGGGACGGTTTAGGTTTACAGATGCATGTGGGGTCCATATGAACACACGGGACCAGCAATAGCGTGTCATAACCCCAACAACCCCATGTCCAACACATCATGTTAAGATGTCCACATACTTTTGCCCACACAGTGTAATATCAGTAAAGGGAAGAATGCAGATCTGCATACACACACACACACACACACACACACTGTTCACTATTTAGTTTTTTTTCTTCTCTTTAATGCAGTAATAAATGGCGACTCTGACCCTGAATGCTTACTCACACACACACACACACACACACACACACACACTCCAAGTCTTTGTATTGTGTCCGGCTTCATTTATCTGCATTACTACAGGTACACACTCCAGCTGCAGGTTGCCATGGCGACCACACAGAGTGCAATTCATGGCCACGACTTGATCAGAGCTTTATTTCAGGATTACTGCAAACTTTACAGCTTCTGAACACAAATATCACGGCTACCAACCATTCAGTACTAATCTCTGGGTTCAGAGGCTTAAATCACTCATATTCTCTCTCTCACACACACACACACACACACACACACACACACACACACACACACATTCCTCCTCAGCAACATGCTCTCAGTCGCTTATCTGTCCTGAATTAATACTTTATGAATTAAACTAATTAAATTATGCTGGAGCTGTGGAGCAACAAACACGTCGTGTAATTATTATCAGCTTTACAAATTGTGAGTTTTGGGTTCAAGTTATATTTAAAATTTAAGTTTAAAAAACCGACAGCTTCACGTGTTAATTCATGAATCTGTAACGTATAAAACACTGAGAGCTTTAGAATGATTATAAATCACTACTCGTGGAATTAATCACCTCTTTATTTACATTCAAACTTCAGCTGGAATTAATAAGAGAGAAATAACTCCAGCAGGATCACTAACACTAACACACTAACACTAACACACTAACACACTAACACTAACACACTAACACACTAACACTAACACTAACACACTAACACTAACACTAACCCACTAACACACTAACACTAACACACTAACACTAACACACTAACACACTAACACTAACACTAACACACTAACACACTAACACACTAACACTAACACTAACACACTAACACACTAACACTAACACTAACACACTAACACTAACACACTAACACACTAACACTAACACACTAACACACTAACACACTATCACACTAACACACTAACACACTAACACTAACACACTAACACACTAACACTAACACACTAACATTAACACACTAACACTAACACACTAACACTAACACTAACACACTAACACACTAACACACTAACACACTAACACTAACACACTAACACACTAACACTAACACACTAACGTCTCGCTCAGGCCGTCGGTTTGGTATTGAAGTTGTTTAGAAGAATCATTTTTGCGGCGTTGATCCGTTATCATGTAGCCGCCGCTGTTCTGACGTCGTAACACCAACATCGTCCCAAAGTCTCCAACGTCACCACAATGTTTTTACAACTGAACATTCCTGCTGGGGTGTGGTTAAAAAAATGACAACCTAAAAAAAAAGACTTAACTGTCTTCTTGCTCTTTAGTGTGTTTTTAAACGTGACACCTGAAGCAAGAATCAGGGAAAAGTCTGAGTGGTGCAGCGCCGCGCCCCTGCTCTAGGCCCCGGGTCTCGACACTGTACTGTATGAGATGAGGGACATGAACACATCCCAGGGTCGAGTCAGGGGAAAAGTTAAACGACAAGCCGGACGACACCGAGACCAAACCGAGACCAAACCGAGACCAAACCCAGAGAATCAGATGGAGACGATTATGATGCTCTAGTAACTAAACCTTAAAACATCCAGCTGCTGAAAACACTCATCATCATCATCATCATCATCATCATCTCCGTTATCCCTGACATCACTGCCTCTGATAATGTAAACAGGTATGCATTCAAATAACGTGTCTGATTTTCTCCCCTGAATAATTCGCTCACGTTCACTGGACCGACCCGAACGCTGTCTCTAGGCAACGGCGTGCGTAATGCGTCTCTCTCTCCTGGACAGTGAAAAACATCTCTTTACACTCTCAAAATTCAGCAATTAGTGCTTTTAATGCACCTGATGCTTTCCTAATGAGTTCTGTAAGCATTAAAGCAACCTTGCGGCTGTTTACTGTTTGCTCTCAGAAAAGAAAAAAGAAAAAAGAAATGTAAAAATGAGACTCCTGGGATACAGCAGATCTACAGCACGAAAACATGGAGCTCCAGCTCACACACCCGCGTCCTTCTACTGATCATTAATGAGTCTAAATAGAGACAAACTCAATACCAACCACAGAGAGAGAGAGAGAGAGAGACAGAGAGAGGGAGAGGGGGGGGGGGGGGTGACCTTCCTCTTCACATGGAGCAGAAACCATAAACAGATCTCCTCCTCCACAGCTGATGAACATTTTGTGAATAAACACTTAAGTACAGCTAACAGGATGCTTTTATGCTATTTTACTGCTATTAAAACAGTTTTATCATGAAACATTCCATCATCCGAGGCGTGTCTGAGCCTCCGGGGGGGAAAGTAAACCTTCTCAGATCAGAGTTTAGTGGAGGGACGTGAAGAGAGGACGAGACAAAATAGACGAAAAGAGCCGTAACGTTCTCTCTGAAACGACTTGGTTCCCATTAAGCATTTTTGGCTGCTAGCTGCTAACATGCTAATGTTAGCATAACACAACTAGCAGGAATTACTACATCATCCATCTGTTACCTACAGTTAGTGGGTTATTGGAGCCTGTCCCAGGAAGATTAGGGCACAGGGAACGACACACACTGGATGGAGTGCCAACTCACCACAGGGTGCACACACACACGCAAACATACAAACACACACACACACACACACACACACACATAGTGTGGGTCCAGATGCTGACTCAGTAAAGCCTTTCAGAGGGTCGAACCAAGCACTTAAAAAGATTGAACTAGAGCAGATGTAATGTAACGTACAGACAATAAAACTATCCAAAATTCACAGACCCCATTTTTTTTTCAAAACATCCTCCGAGATCTGTAGCAGATCCTCTTTTGTGGCCAGTCACGTGAACTGCATGACTTCAACAAAAGAGACGAGCTATAGAGGGAGCTAAAGAGGTCAGACAGGGACCGGGACTTTGATATGATGTGCATCTCAGATTTAACCCAGATTTTCCACTATGGGACTATAAACAAACAAGAAAAATGCAACGCAAAATTATTACTTAGACAGAAAATCAGGAAGGTTTTATTCGAACCCGAGCATGGAATCAACATGGTTGCTCACAGCATCAGCAGTTAACAAAGTAGGAGTTTTTGAAAGGGTATAATGAGTAAATTACACGAGTCATCTCGACTTATTTACAGCGAAAAAACATACGTGTTAAAAAATGTTTTGTATTCATGTGGAAGTATACATTTTTATTGCAATTATTTAAAATATCACATTTTTATACCTATCCGATCGCTGTTTTTTAGGCAAAATTTACACAAACTTGCCAAATATGCTGTGCTGTCTGTCAATGTGTGAATAGATTTGATTGCATCTAAAGGATTATAGAGGAACTGCAACCTTTTACTACCTCAAATGCATTAAGAAAGTGATACAATGGGTATAGAAAAGATTCGCCCTCTTTAAAATAATCACATTTTGTTGCTTTGTAGCCTGAAATGAAGACAGATTTTTGTTTTATCCAGCTGTATTAACCTAGTGCAACTTTTGACATCCAAGTGAAAGATAAAACACCAATATATCAGAAAAAACAATAACAACAACAACAAAAAATCTCTGATTTGGAAAAGGATCACCCCTTCCTAAAAATTACTTGTAAACCCAATCAAGTGAAGCTAATAACCTTTTCAAGGGCACACAAGGGATGTGATTCTTTTTTATACCCACCGTATGGGAGTAACTCTAACAGCAGGTGTTTCCTGAGGCAGATCATTCCTTCACCCGTACAAGTCTGTACCAGTGCAGCACTCGCATTAGCTTTCACACACAGACTGTAGTATCAGAAAGACATTGTACATTATAATATGTATTAAACTGATTTTTATTTCTTTTTTTATATATATAAATTCACAGCACTCCTTATTATTCAGCGTATTCCTTTAACGATACCCTTACGGAAGGAAAGAATATAGCACATGCTTGCATATGGATTTTGCCTGGGAAAAAAAGGACAGCTGTGTTTTTGCATGTGCCGCCTGACTCTGACACAAATACGAGACTGTGAATCGGGAACTGCGGTTTATATTGAGGTGATATTGAAGAAATTTAAGAACTGAAAATTGGAGCCGCGATCATAGATGGCATAGATTTACGATGACTTTCTAGCAAAGTGATATGAGTGCAATAAATCCTACATTCACATTACCAGCCTGAAGTGACTCAATTCTCATTTTTTATCCTAGTGTGATGCAGATCTGATGTTCCTAGGGCTGGCGCTGAATGTGATGCACAAATCTGATGTTTTTCAGATCAGATCTGAGTCACTCTCGTATGCGGTGCTAGATAGAATATATATCCCATACTCGGTATAAGAATGTGAAAAAAGGAATTCAAGCACTTTGTGCGTGCATGGGCCGCTCGCTGACACCATGGGGTTTTCACAGCAGCACTAAAAATAGCTGCTAAAACAGATAAAAGCTATGCATCTCGCTTTCTTCCTTTTTCTGGAACTCAACAAATACAGCCGTCCGACTCCTTTCCATCATCCAGAGCAAAATCTCAAGCATATTTTTGATGGTTTATGTTTTAAATGATCTCGTGGTTGCATGAGCTCATTACCTGTTTTTAATGCAGATGGTGTAAATAAATGTGTACAGACATGTCCACATCATGTCCACAAGTCAGATGAAAGTTATATGTAATTATGAATGTGAATATACAACCTAAGACTAAATTTCACAAGAGGTCGACTGGTATGGGATTTCTTTCTACAGCCGATACTGATCTTTAGATCTGCCAATTTTTGGGCCGATATCTTTTCTCCATCTAATAAAATGTAACCGTTTAATAATGACAAATAATTCACAAATTTGCTTAACTTTAATAAAGATTTATTTTGTAAATGAAGTTTGTATTGTATTTTTAAAATTAGTTTATTCCATAATTGCATTCTTACCATCTAGTACTACTCTGTCCATGCGAGTGATTGTGGTCGGCTGATCCTAATCTAACAGATAACGAACAGCTCTCTTCAGTAACCACCCAGGAAGTGGCTTTCTTAGTTTCGGTATTTACTAAAGAAAGCGCCGTGAAACTGAAACAAAACATTTTACCAATTGTTCCCCTTTTTATTAATATAGATGTTTTATGTTTAGCACAATTACGCTTGAACAGTGTCATGTTCCTTACGTGAAACATACTGAGCAGCTTTAAAATAAACATATATGCTCATTACCGCCACCTGCTGGTGGTGGATGTGCATGTCTGTTAATGTGCTCATTATTTAATATATTTAAAAAGGAATGGGGGATGGCACTGTGGCTTTAGTGGTTAGCACTGTCACCTTGCACCTCCAGGGTTAAGGGTTTTGCATGGGGGTTTGCATGTTCTCCATGTTCTTGGTGGGATTCCTCTGGGAACTCAGACAGTTCATTGGGATGCCATAACAGATCATTATTTAGTTGCCTTGGTTTGCATGCCTGCTGATTTTTGGAAGAAACACTTGGCACAATAATCAAAATTGAGCAAGCATATGTAACAAATAAGAATTTAATTTGAATTGAATACTGTATATATACTGCTTTCTTACACATTGTAACTTTAAAAAAACATTCTAAAATTTTTCGTTTTCCTATAGTTTATAGTAACTTCATGTTTTTTTTTCATTGGTCTCCACAGAAATGCAGATATTCCTGCTTCAGATCTAAAAGGTAAGACCTACAGTTCTCCAACCATCCACTAGAGAGCACTACAGCCTTTTCTTATTTCAGTCAAAAGCCCTTCCTGATGTCTTTCTGTTAGCGCTGTATCACTTCCACTCGTATCAGCTGTGTGGAAACGACTGCGCTCTGTAGCTCTCCTTTGATCTCGCTAATCATCTCTCAGGAGTGAAGCGCTGAAGCGAGATAATCACTTCCCTCCCATCACAGCTGTGTATATCCAGCAGTTTTCCAGACCTTGACGTTTTTTTAAAGGCAAACAGAAATCTACAAATTTTGGACACCATCAGTGATGGCTGGTCATGAAATTATTGAGGTGCCTAAAATGAAAAGACACTGATGAAACTATTAGTGATGAGAAAGATCTCTAGCCATGTGACTTACTGATACTTGGGCATCATCACTGGGGATTTAAGTAAATTATAATTATTCTATTATACCATTTCTTTAGACTTGGTTTTCATCATTTTTATATCATTTTGATATCATTTTGATATAAGTATTATGACTGCAGCATGTAGTATTGGGATATATGACATTTGACAGCAAAATGAGATACATCCATTTTTGCAGTTTTGAAATTTTTTTTTTTCAAATGAAGCAAATCATTTATGATTTCTAAATGATAAAAAAGATTTTGGAAATGCCAAAATATCAAAATCAAAATTGTTTTGGTTATAAAAGTGTGCATTTTGTGTGATTTTTTTTTTTTTTTTCTCAAAAAGCTATAATTTCATCTCCTACAGTTTTGGCATAATGGATCAATCAGCCTGCAGCTTATTTAGTATCAATAATGTGTTATTTTTAATAGTAATACTACTACTACTAATAATAATATTAATAATAAAGTGCAATCCCATGCTACCCATGAATGTGATTTCGTAGTGATGCAAACAGAAAGTAGTAAATGCAAATTAGATGAAGGAAAAAAAGTACAAAACTTTTTGGATTAAAAGTATTGAGGAAGCTCATGAGAAACATTTGCAGCAATACAAAAACACAATCTTTTGTTTCACTTCAGTAGAAAAATAAATTTTCATTGTTTTTTTTACTTCAGGGGACGACTGTTGGCATCAACAGATGTGCATCAGTTGTCCCCTAAGGCTTAGAACATTACAGTAGTAGTAGACAGAACCTGATAAAGTGCTACATCAGATTGATACACAGAGCATGCATCAGCCCCCGCCCCCACACACACACACACCACATGCATTTCCACATTTCCACACACAACTTGTAAATCCCTGATGCATATTTGCATTTTTTGCACATTTTAAATTTTCTAACGTTATTTCACGTGATGTTCGAACAAGCAGATTGCATAAAGTCCAATATCACAGAATGTGTAGGGGATGTTAAGTCCAGTCATATACTGTTGCTGGAGTGACTTAACTGGATATAGTCTGTGTATCAATATAGTCGCTTCACTGATCATGTGACAGAAACGAGCGATGCGAGTGGCTCATTACAGCGCATCGAAACATTTGGGAGCTTAACTCAAATCATGCAATGTTAAAGTTTCAAATAGAACTAAAACAGAAATGACAAATCAGCACAAATACTTCTCAGGCAGAGACAGATGGATAAAAGCTTAACTTGAGAGTTAAGGTGGTTTAATGCAATTAAATACAGGGTGTCTTGGACACAAAGTTGTTTCTCTGACTTCACTCTTATGAACATCTGTAACATCATTATAAACATCACCTCTTATCGTTCAGTTCCTATTCATACAGATGCAAATATATATTAATCAAATGAAAACTGAAGTCATTTGATTATATTGTGATTTTCACCTATTCTGTAGTCATACTGATGTAGTCCTATACATGTCTTCAGTTTAACAATAACTTATGCATAGATTTTCTGCATATGTTCCCTAAATTTCCTTTATTTTGCTTCTAAAACAGACAATCAGACTGACGATGAGTACAACAGCTCAGGTAAAATATGTGGATAATATCTGTAATGCATCAATACCTGTTTTTTTTTTTTTTTTTACCTGTAGTAATGTTTTAGACAGAATTATGACCAGTGATGACTCATCCATAGGAACATGTGGAACAGAGCCCCCATTATACTTATTAGTCACTTGCATTACTTGTACTATATTCCGGATGGCTGTATGTTTTCAATGTACGACTGCAGATTATAGAATTCACTTTTTATTTCATTACTGAAAAATAGGAGTGTTTAAATTGAGCTTCATGCTTATGTTCTTCTTGCATTCAGGAAGTGAAGAATCATCATCAGAAGAAAGTCCGGATGAAGAAGAGGAAGAAGAGAACGAGGAAAATAAGGGGGATTCAGGTCCGACACTTTCTCAGTATTGTAGCTTGTTCCCTGACTTTCTCTTGAAGTTAATAAAATAGAAACTAAGATGAGAAGCTACAGCAGCCTCAGTCCCGAAGACTTTCCTGTGCTGAAAAGCATAAAGTTACAGCTTTACTTCTGACCTTTAGAAAGCACTGACTCAGGAGGCTTTTTTGAAAAAAAAAAGAAAAAGGGCTGAATAAACATCTCTGTACAGAAAATGTCATGAAAAAAAAAAATAAAATAAAAAAAAAAATATATATATATACATAAATATATATATATATATATATATATATATATATATATACTTGGTGGCATGGAGGAGAAGTGGTTAGAACCTTCTAGTGGTTAGAAGCTTAATGGGTTTCCTCGGCATACTCCGGTTTCCTCCTACAGTCCAAAAACATGCAGATTGGGCTAATTGGCATTCCCAAATTGCCCATAGTGAGTGAATGTTGACCAGAGGTTCTACCACGGTTGTGAAAATGGGAATAAATACACTGGTCCTCATTGGCCTCCACGGTTTCTTGTTTCCCAGATGGATCCTTATTGCATGTTATACTTATTCCATCTAATGTTCGGGAAGATCCCAGGTTCAAACCCCACAATTGCCAAGTTGCTACTGTTGGGCCCTTGAGCAAGGCCAAACTTCTGCCAAAACGTCTGCCAAACTTTAAAATGTAAGAAGAAAAGCACCACTGGGATTTAAACCCATGATGTCCTGTTTAACAGAAAGATGCTCTAACCAACTAACCCATGGATGACCTTTAACAGTTTGCATTATTAACACTTTAACCTTTGCTTAATTGTGTGTGACATTTATTAGTGTGTTCTCTTCTGACAGAAATTATTGAATCATCTGCTGAAAGAGTCACTGACGGTAAGACTCAACTGACCTTCCTTACCTTTCTTAACTTTGTATGGCCATGTATACAGGTGACTGGGTATTAGATCTTTATTTTCTGGAAATGCTGTCACAGTTAATAAATCATGTGCCCTGTTATCTAATGAGACACTGATTCATCTCAGTGACAGATCACTGTGCTTTTTATTTCAGACTCCCACACAGAGACCAGAGCTGACACAAGAAACGGTAATTTCTCTTTCAATTTAATTTGACTGCATGTCCTTCTGAAAAACGAATGTCCATAAACTAATGGACTAGTGGGAGGGCATCGTTGTTTGCTGTGACCCAATCTGAAAGTGAAACACTGCTTCTGTATAAGAGACGATTTTTTCTTATTGTAAATTATGATTTTCAAATGAAGCTCTCGGGGACAGCATGTACCAGGAAACAGCAGGAAATAAAAAAGTTTGAACTTTGCTGTTTATTAAACAACATGTCTTAAATTAAACATGTCTAATCATGTGCCAGCCAAACTGACAGTGAAATCCCACCTTATTGGGCTACATCCACTGGTAAATAAAATCGGTTATAAAAATACTCAATAACAAACTCTGATTATCGATTAGACGGATAATAATATGAAACTTGTTTTTTTTTTCTTATTCCAGTTGTGGGATTTCACATATTAATTATTTATCTCAAAAGTTTGGGATCACAAATGTTTTTTTTTTATCCAAACAATTAAAGTTAGCCAGAATTTTTGGCCGTTGGGGGATTTTTCCCTGATTTTCTCCCTAGTTTAGTCGTGTCCAATTCCTCCCCATCACTAGGGGGCTCCCACATTAAGGCCCACTTCTACCATTCAGTCAGGAGGGCCGAAGACTATCATGTGTTTCCTCCGAACCACGTTATGCCATCCGACCGTATCTTTTCGAACTGCTCGCTCATGCACCGTTGGAGGCGGAGTAACCACTCCTTCCGCGTGCGCGAGCTCACAGTGCCCCTGATTGGCTGTAAAGCCGTGATTAATGTGGGAGCACTAAGTACTAAAATGTACTTATGTGGGAGCACTAAGAGGGAGCTCGGCCAATCAGCTCTCTCTCTCGGCTGCGAGAGGTTACAGCATCACCAAAGTTGGGAATCAAAGTCGCAATCCCCGGATGATAGGGCGAACACTTTACCACTGCGCCACTCGGAAACTTTAGAGTGGTAGTGTATATATATATATATATATATATATATATATATATATACATACTACCGGAAGAAGAAGACTTGTAGAAATAATAATAATGAAGCTAAAAATAAGCTGGTCCTCATTAAATAAATAAAAATTTTGTAAGGTTGAATATCTTATCCACAAGTGCTGTTTTCGCAGTGAAAATATTAAGTAATCCCAGTAAAAATATTTAGTTTAGCTTTTCTAACTAATATCTATTGGTGCAGGTGTTTGTTTACATTGAGCAAGTAGCTTATTAGTAGCTTATTTTAAAGTAGATTATTAAATCCATCACATAACTGTTCATAACATCGCTTTTATTAAACATTCACTTACTATATGGTGCAGGTTAAACTTCGAGTAGATATCTAAGTACTGCAAAAGTTTCATTAAATTCTGTCCAGCGGTCGATTTAAGACGCACCACACAGTTTGACGCAGGTGCAATACACTGTCAAAACCTGTGGTTTATAATCTGGCACATAACTGCTCGTAACTTCCCTTCTACTAAACATTTTGATTTGATTTATGTCGCAGGTTTAACTTCAGGCAAATACCAAAGGACTGGCAAAGCATCATTAAATTCTGTCCAGCCAGTTTTGCGTGATGCTGTGACAAAATCTGTCTGGACAGACATACAGACATACAGACAGACAGAAAATTTTCAGAGACTTTGGGTCTTTCTAAGGTTTCAGGTCCTTCAATGTATAAACCATAAAGATATCATTGAAAGAGCGATGTACAGACAAAACCTGTTTTATTTATGTAGATTAATCGCTGATTTTATGACATTATCAGACTAGGAGGTCTGTTGTTGGAGAACAAAAGGTTAGTGTTTTCATGCACAGTATTTCATTATAGCCGTTGTAGTTTTGGGCAACATTTGGAGCTGTGCGTGAGAAAGATTGTGCGTGAGAAAGATTGTGCTGGAGAACGATTGTCTGTGGAAGTAAAAGGAAGAATGCCACTCATTCTGCAGCACTCTCTTCTGACTCATCAGTATGAAGGGAAACAACCAACAAATATGGAAGTTACCTCAGAGTTCCAGAAAGTTTAGCATGATATCAATTTTATTTTAAATCACAATCAGGAAAAAAAAATTATAGCACCAGGCTTGTCTCACATGAGCGAACAGTCAACGAGACAAACGTGACAAAGCATGCACATCATTTGGCGTTGCGCAGGGATGCAAAGCTATATCAGTTTCCTTGCAAGCAGTTATGCAATTTATGTATTTTTTTAATAAAGCTAAAAAAATTTCAAGCAGACGCAACATCAGCCATAACACCATCGCCAGATGAATTGAATAAGATAGATAGTGAATGTACTGTAGATGTTATTCAACATGTGGAAGAATAAAAGCTTTGATTTATGTTTTTAGGAGACCACGTGAAGCCGTTCTGTGAAAAATGTAACGTTCTTCAGGTGAGTGTGTGCGCCGCCTAATGTTGAGGCATGATGTTTGTTCCTTTCAAATGATTTTTCCTGCATTTTGGGGTTTTTGTACTGTATTAGACAAATGACAAAACACAAGATCAAATAATACCAGCTCTAATAATGCAAATACAAACCAAATCATAGTGCTTTGTACATCCTACTGTATGTCATGCACTATATTATTGATGCACTGATTTATTTATTTTATTTATTTATTTACTCATTTATTCTTTTTTTTTATTTTATTTTTTTTTACGAATTATGTAATTCTTTGCATTATGTTTTGTTCATGATGTATTAAGGAAATTAAATTTGCCCATATTGCAAACATTTTCAAAAAGTCAATACATTTAAAGCAACTATCGAAAGTATGCGGACACCTAGCACACTCATACAGTATCACACAGCAATACAGTATGTGTGATAGTGTTGCCACAAAGTTAGAAGGACACTTTTGTATATGATACCTTTTCATGGCCCAAATTGGGCCATGAAAGCGTGCTCCAGGAATATATTGTGTGCCAAGTTAAAAAAAATAAAAAATTCTTGGTTATGTACGCAACCATACACAGTATGATATGCAGTGAAATGCTTATATGACTTAAAATGGAAAGATAGGATAGAATGGGAAGATTTCAATACAAAAAAAGAAAAATTGCACTCAGAAAAATTTTAACATTTGGGATAAAATGTATAAATTTACAAATTAGCAGATTTATAAAAGTTACAATAAAAAAATATCGAAATAGAAATATACAGTATAAAATGTATAAATTACACTGAATGTGCAATTATACTAATATTATTAGGCTAATATGCCCCTTCACATGCATACGAACTTGAGTAACATCCAATTCTTAATCTGTAGGGTTTAATATGATGTTGGCCCCGCCCCCTTTGCAGCTATAATACAGTCCCGATCAAAAGTTTAAGACCACTTGAAAAATGGCAAAAAATCATATTTTGCATGGTTGGAAATTTTTTTGGGGTCTTCCACTTGACTTTTTTGTTCAATAACCCTCAGGATCATTTAAGAAATTCCAAATGACTGTCTTACTGCGTCCCACCTCAGCAGCGATGGCGCGCCGTGAGAGACCCTGCTTATGCAGTTCAACAACCCGACCACGTTCAAAAAGGGAGAGTTTTTTTGCCTTTACCATCAGAACGTGTGACTACCTGACAGAAAATGACAATGAATCCACATCTTTACACAGATTTGGCCTTTTAAAGGCATGTGGTCCTAAAATTTTGATCAGCTGTAAAACAGCCTG
>JAQMYL010000018.1:6482984-6494953 GCA_030014365.1 Clarias pachynema
GTGAGAACCCTGGCAGCTGCATTTTGGACTAACTGTAGCTTGTTTATTGAGGATGCAGGACAACCACCTAGTAATGCATTATAATCGTCCAGTCTGGAGGTCTGAACTAGCTTTTCTGCATCAGATACGGATAAGATGTTCTTAAGTTTGGCAATATTTATTTAATAAGGTGGAAAAAGGCTGTTTTTTCAAAGGACAAGTTACTGTCTAATATTACACCCAGGTCTTTCACTGTCGAGCTGAGACTGGAGACTCCTTCCAAAAAGGTTTAAAAATTAACATTTCCTAAAAAAAATACTTCACCACATCACAATATTAATTGAACCTGTTCAGGTGAAGCAAAAACGGTTCAGGTGCATCTAAAAAAAAATTAACATCATGAAAAAGTTTTAATAATTTTTTGTAACTTAATTTTAATATTTGAAATATTTCAAACCATTTTTTGTTTTAATTTTGATGATGATGGCTTACGGCTCATGGAAATTAAAAAGAAATCCAGTATCTGAAAGTATTAGAATTTTTCCTAAGGTCAATCAAAATAGGATTTAAAATACATAAATTCGGAAAAATAGTTCCTTTTTGCACTCAATACTTGGTCAAGGTTCCTTTAGCATGAATTACTATATCAGTGTGCTACAGTATAGCATGGAAGCAATTAACTTGTGGCATTGCTGAAGACCAGGTTGCTTTAATAGCAGCCTTCAGCTCGTCTTTGGATTACCTACGAGACTCAGGTCAGGTGAGTTGCCTAGCCAGTCAAGCATCATAATATCATTTCAGAAAACCAGTTAGTGGTAGTTTTGGCACTGTGGGCAGGTGCTAAGTCCTGCTGGAAAAAGAAATCGACACCTTCATAAAGCTTGTCTGCACACGGAAGTGTGAAGTGCTCTAAAATTACCTGCCTGCATTAACTTTGAACTTGATAAAACACAGTGGATTAATACCATCAGAACACATGGCACCTCAAATCATCACCAACTATGGAAACTTCACACTGGACTTTAAAACAGCTTGAATTCTGTGCCTCTACACACTTCCTCCAGACTTTGGGACCTGTCTTTCCAAATTCAAAATTTTAATTCATTTAAAAAGAGTACTTTGGACCACTGGGCAACAGTTAAGTTCTTTTTGTTTTTATCCCCAAGTAAGATATTTCTGATGTTGTCTCTGGTTCAGGAGTGGCTCGATACTAAAAATGCAACATTTGTTCTGACTCCAGCACTACACTCCTGTAAGGCTCTCCCAGGGTCTTGAAATACCTTTGCTTGACATCTTATTAAGACTGCAAACATATCTGTCACTTGTGCACCTTTTCCTGACACATGTATTCCCTTGGGGTCAACTTTCTATGTGTATTCTTTGATATAGTCAGCAGTCCTTCCCTTGCGTGTACTGAACTAGCCGGAGAGATTCACAGTATTTATACTGTATGCATAGTAATGACTTAAATTGAAATCAAATATTGTAGAATTTTCATGAGGTGTGCACTGTAATCATCAAAATGAAAACAAAAAAAATGCTTGAAATATTTTGCCTTAAAATCTAGAATATTATCTTTTAAAATTGAATTACAAAAGAAAACCCGTTTCACGACAGTTCACAAATTTTTCAAGATGCACTGTTTGTGTGTGTTTATATAGTATAAACCATACACTATATATTTACTTTGTTCTCATTTGAGATCTAAGCTTTAAAGTCTCTTACTGCTTCTCCTCCCAGGACATTAGAAAGGAGGTAAGAACTGCAAAAAAAAAGTACATGAAGATCGAGAAGCCGCCTCAGTGCCAGAAGCTGTTGGAGGAGAACAGGAAGTACCGTCTGCTCAGCGAGCCCCAGGGGGACATCACGCCCGAGGTGAGTTTGAATGCAAAAAGCAGTGTAGCGCTTGTTTTGTCTAACACTACTTTTTTGTAACTTGTATTTTTTCTGTTTCTGTAGGACATCCAGTTCACACTGGCTGTGGTGAAGATGAAGGGTTACTTCGAGGCATTCTTCGAGCAGCGTCCTCCATTCAAGCTCACCCTAATCGAATCAGAGTCCGAGCAAAGCGTGTGGTCGGCTACCATTCGAGAAGGTACGTGCAACTCAAATTCTTCACTTTGCAACTGCTGTGCACATTCAAACTCATGATGTCCCCCTGAGGCCCCCCGAGCAGACGGTACTGTACTTTCTGTTCTCCTTCAGCAACTTCTGGCACTGAGGTGGCTTCTCGATCTTATACCTTTGAGATACTTTTTTCTTTCTAGTCCTTACCTCCTTTCTAAAATGTCTTGGGAGGAGAAAAAGTAGATACCTTTAAGCTTAGATCTAAATTTAAGACAAAGTAAACATATATACAGTACAGAGTGAGGCAAAAAATGTATACACACTTCAGGAAAAGAAAAGTAAGATGATGTATATTATATAAATATAATGTTAATAACACTATATATATTTATATTACAACATACTGTATAGCTATAAATTCAGTATTAAAATATTTATACAAATTTTTCTTTACCTGAATTATGTATACATTTTTGGCTGACTCTCTCTCTCTCTCTCTCTCTCTCTCTCTCTCTCACTCTATAAAATTGTGTATGTGTGTAGATCTAAACTAAATATGATGCAGACAAATAAAATGTAAATTTTTATTTCAAAATATGTGCAACATATATGCGCAACAAGAACTACTGCTAGAAATTAATTTAGATATTAAATCATATGATTTCCACCTTATTCTTTTCTATTTGTGAACTTTCCTTTGATCAAAAAGTGTTTGGTGCCACTTTATGTTCGTCTATGTAAAATCTGGTATTATTGAATTGCACCCCTTTTTTTTTTAAACTTTGTGTCAGTTATGTTTCTTCCTCAAATATTTTAATGATGCTTAGTCACATGACTAAGAACATTTAGGCATTTGGCAGACGCCCGTATCCAGAGTGACTTACATTTGTATTTCATTATACATCTTAGCAGTTGAGGGTTAAGGGCCTTGCTCAAGGGCCCAACAGGGACATCTTGGCAGTCGTGGGATTTGAACCTGGGACCTTCCAAACTGTAGTTCAATGCCTAGATCCCAGCCCCAAAGTACACCTTTTGCAAACATTTTCAAACGTTTGTGAAAAAATTACATTTTGGGAAAAGTTAACACGTGTTTTTGGGTGGAGGATTTGTCATAAATAAATATTTTAATCAGTTAAACATTTACAGTAGCAATTCAAACTGTTTATTGTACATCTTTAAGTCTGTAACTACATCTGAGGTCTGAATACAGATGTTTGCAAATTACAGATGTTTGTATTAAACCAGTTCATGCATCTAATTCCATTCTGAATACCGTCCTATATGAAGTGTACTGATGATTTGCTCGAAGCGGGTCTGGTGGCATAATATTCACATTGTAAATAGAAAACTTACCAGTGCAGAGCTGGACCTAACAAGGTATAAAAACATACTTTATTTATTTTTCCCAGACTAGTGAGTGTGTGTCATTTCATGTTTCTGACTGAGTTATTTGTTCTGTTGTAGGGGACTGTATAGAGAATGCTGTTGATAAAAACCGAAGTCGATCATGCAGTAAGTACAGATGGTGTTTTGCTTATTTGTCACACTTGCAGTCAGATATGATGTTTAACAGCGGAAATCATGTACAAAGTAGCTGCTCTATTAGGTGTATGTTTAGCATACACGTGATCAACTACAGTAATAGCTGTCTAAGTAAGAATGAACTCATGTCTTGTTGTGATTTTTATAAAAGGTCGGAAGCGAAACTCCAGCATGTCGGACACGGAGAACACGCCGATCTGTAAGAAATCTCGCTGGTGTGATGAGTCAGGTGATGCTTTAATGCTTGGTTCCTTGTAATTGCTTATTGTTAATTAATTCTTACTTTTTTGGATTGTGGAGCTTAACAAGATTTTCTTTTAGTATTTTTAACATGAAACCTGAATTAAACGCTTCACTTGTGTGTGTGTGTGTGTGTGTGTGTGTGTGTGTGTGTGTTTTTAATCCAGACGGTGTGAGAAGTAAAGACGTAGTCATGAGCGCTAAGCATCTGATGCAGCTGGCCAAATGCATGGGGAAGGAGTGGAAATATGTGGCTATTGCCTACCTGGATCTGACCAAACAAGATTTGGAGGAGATCGAAATGACAAAGGACGAATCGGTCATGATGAATTTCTACATGCTGGATCGTTGGAGGAGTCGGCAGCCGAAGGGGGAGGCCAGAGTCACGCAGCTCTATAAGGCACTTAACCAGGAAGACGTGCCCACAGAGGTCATTAACAAACTGGGAGGTCAGTATATACATGTACATGACCGTTCCCCTCGAGTGATAGATCCGAACCTCTCACATACACGCCGTGTGTCCATAATAACCGTCAAACTCAGTATCAGTTTGAAGTAGAACGCCATTTTTGAATTTCAGTAATGTTTGAATAGAAAAACTCTTTTTTATAAAATTATTATTACATCATGTTTTACATATCTAGATATTCCAGATTCATAAATACTATAAAATATAAGGATATCAGATTTAAGATGCATATCATAATAACAATCAAAACAATGGTGGAATCGTTTTCTTCAGGTTTTTTTAATATTAATTGCCATGGTTTAAAAAAAAACGTGAATTTCCGTGGCTCCGTTTCGTTTTTACATGAATAAGAATTTTTTATAAGCATAATAATAATAATAATAATAATAATAATAATAATAAATAAATTAATTAATTAATTAAAATAAAACTTGAAAGGTTTGACAGCAAAATGAGATAACTCCATCTTTGCAGTTTTGACAAAACAGTTTTATCCGAAGTACAGTATTGCAAACCAATAAGGATTATTTTGTCAGTCACAGAAGTTTTTACAAGCACAAATGGTAAAATATTCAGCCAAAATTGTTTGGATTGGCTCAGTGTAAATTTTGTGTGACTTTACAAGTCACTAGATCACCCACCCAAAAAAAAAAAAAAAAAAAACCTTGATTCTGATTTTTTAGTAAGAAAATTGGAACATTCAAGATAAGGTTACATACAGTAAGTTTATACTTCAGCCTCCTCCTCTACTGGTTTCAGTTTCACCTCGGTAGATGACATCACCTTTTCGTAGTACAGTTATGCACTGAGTAATATCAGTATGCATTGATCTTATGTTATATGTCTGTATTTCTATATATAAGCCATAAGTTTATAATATAGCTAAAAGAAATCCCAGGGCAGAATGGGATAGAGCAAACAGATCCAGATGTGGCTTCATTTTATGTCTGTTGTACACAAAGAGCTTGTGCATTCCTTGACTGTTGAAGTATTTATAGCTCTGCTTAACTGTCTTTCAAAAATGATACCATATCCAATTGAATGTCCTATTTTACAGAATGTATCGCGGTTAAACCCTTAAAACTTAAGCGGGACAGATATGTGCCGGCAACACTACATAGGTCAATAATGATTAAAAATTATGTGTGCTTATGTAGAAGCCTTGATGGTGTGTTATGAGGAGGCTTTAGACTTCAAACTAAACGTTTTTGGATATCAGGTAGAACAAAAGTTATCATTATTTTTATAAAGGGTATATTTTACCACTACTGGAATATGGGAACAATGTTGCAAAAACTCTTAAAATTAGTATATTATTATTCTTTTTTAGGCATAGAAGCAACCCTTAAACACAAGATATTGTGCTATATTTTTCTGACTCAATTTCTAATTTTTGATACAAAAGTATATTACACTCTATACTGCACAATCCTGAGCCCTATATACTGTATGTTTAGTAAAAAACAGCAAAAGAAATAATGAATAAATTGCTCTGAGCTTTAAGGGCTACGAGACACACACCTGTAGTAACAAAATGGAATCCTCTTTTTTCTTGTCTTCAGCATTCTCCAAGAATCCATTAAACACATTTAGTTCACTCACAGCAGTAATTATTCTGCAAAGCCTTTAGTTTAGACTTACTGATCATGTGACAGAAAGAAGTGATGCAATTTTTTTCTTTTTTCTTTTCAGGAAGCTTTTTTAAAAATTTTTTTTTACATTGATCTGAAATGTGAAATGCGGCCACTGGTTCGTGGTTCGCATAGAACGTGGAAGTTTAAAGCTTCTAAAAGTGATATATATATATAAAACTAGTTTAAGTGAAACTTGTGTGTACCAGATAAAAACAAGTAGCCAAAAAGAGTAAAAGAGTTTTAAAAAAAAGGCATTTATCTCGTTTTGCTATCAAACTGTTTATTTATCCTTTGAAACACCCACGAGTTTACAAAGTGTAGGTGAAGTGCTTGTTTACTGTACTGTTTTGTTCTCTTTTCCCTCAGACATGCTGCCCAGTGATTCCCCCGAATAAGTCCAGGACTTTTTTGGATGGTTATCTTTTTGGATTTTCTAGATCATCTCAGCCATGCATTCTGGAGCCTTCAGCTTTAAAGACTGTATATCTCTCAGGGTCTGTCCTCTTTCAGAATCATTCTTCTTCTTTCTTTTTTTTTTGAAGTATTCTGTCTGAAATTTTCAGCTTTTTTTTTTTTAGACAGATTTGTGGCAAGCCATTGTTCATAAATGGGAAAATGCAGGCCATTTATTTTAATTATCTTATTATGAAACAAGGACGAAAGGCAGAAGTACACAATAATGATGTTGATAATAATGGTGCTGCAAATTAGATCACGAGAGCTCAGCTCTGTAATTACTTGAGTGTATAGGTTCTGTATCCCTGTGTATTTTTTGTTGTTGTTGTTGTTGTTCATGTGTCAATCTTTTCTATCATGTTTTTGTCATGGCTTTACCACTCCAAACTTTGTGTTGACTCAGAGGAGCGCCCAATCATGTGTACGCTTTTGGAGCATTTGGACCAGTTTGTGTTAACTCTATAATATTCGGTTATGTTCGTTTCAATTGTGGCAGCAAAGAGCACTGGTAGCTTATAGAAAATTTAGTAACACTTTCTGTGAAGGCTAAATGTGATTATACAAATTGGTATATTTACTGTATTTATGACAGAAGAGCATTACAGTTATGCTTTTATAATGCGTTCATGCATTTGCTGATAAAATTGAATGGGCTTGTGATATCATTGTTACACCTACCCATAATGCAATGCTGGGCTTGATAATATGATGAATTATTAACTTATAATTCATCATGCATGATAACAATAGATAGCGCATGATAAGTATAACTGCATTCAATGTTTATCATTGACATGACCTTCACAGACTACAGTTTTACTGAATTTTTTTCTTTTTTTAAAAAAAAATGTTGTAATAATGTAAATAGTCTATGTATTTTTAGGTATGTGTATATATATTTGATAGTGTATATTTCTTTTTCTAATATGTAAAATAGATTCCGTAGAGTGGTAACTGCTATGCAGTCTTGATGCCATCTGATCTCTGATGCAGCTCAGATTCCATCACACTCAATACATGTTTTTTGCAACATGTGATCTAAAGGTGGAAGAATGTATGTCTCTATATTAGGGCTTACAATTCGATTCATTCATTCATTTCAAGTAAGTGCTTTATCCTGGTCAGGGTCGTTGTGAAAACAGAGACTATGCTGGGAAGACGGGACAATAATTCATCGCAGGGCATCACACACACTTGACACATGCACTAAGGGCATTTTAGCAAAGTAAGTCCACCTAAAAAACACCTGGCTTATGTTTTTGGGTGGTGGAAGGAAAACGAAGAACTTGTAGGGAACCCATACAGACATTGGAAGAAAATGTGAAACTCCACACAAAGCTCAGGATTGAACAGGGAGCTATAAAGAAACAATGCGGAAGGCTTGAATAATACAGTATGTCAACCTCAAAGTGACTATGTAAATATTTGTGGTCCAAGTATGCAAATCCATTCTCAGCATCCTAACACTTAAGATAAACCAGAAAAAAAGGAACCATAAGCCCATTTAAAAGCCATTGCTGTGTTCAAATTGTTATAATTGTACTGTTAAGTAGCATGTCCTGATGTATTTATTATTCAGTACATACTCCCTCATGTTTTTTTGTATACTGTATGAATGATATAGCTAAACTGCTTGACCAGTTCTCTAGTGCCCAAGCAAGCTAGCCACAACGTAATAATATTAGTTATAGGACTAACTAGCCATTTAGTCTTTGTTGACAGATGTTAGTTAAAGTAGCAGTAGAATTTTCAGTTTTTAGTTACCTGAACAATATAGGAGGGGAAAAAAACATCATAACATAATCATGTTACATGTATAGTTGGTGCTGCCTTTTTCATCATAGATTTTAGTTTATTTTCATCTTATTTCCATCTAGGCATTTTTGGTACTGAGAATATAAGTGAATTACTGTACTTAGATACTGCATTTATAAATAATAGTAGGTTCAGTAAATAAATGCCATTACAAACATAGTCCATGGAGATGTCTTTAATGTAAATTTAAGATGAATTTAATAGAAAAGCGTTAGTAATGCATCATAGGGAGAATTCTGGGTGTTTAGATTTGAGCTAACGGGAAAATACAAAACACTCAGATTTTTCTTTTCATTGTATCTAGAAAACCTTCAAATGAATATTCACATAAAAAGCAGTCACGCAACATTAATGCATTCGGTTTAAATGCCAGGAACAAAAATGTTACGGTACTGTATCATGCATCCAGCAGACCGCTTTAAACCCATGACCTTCTGATCAGTAGGTCAACATTTTAACCACTGAACTAGTCCGAGGTGATGTCAAAGGAAACTACTGAACAACGTGGTGGTGTGAGTTAGTTTTACCACACCAGTGTCGATCATGTTCCTTTAACAACATGCTTTATTCTTTATATACAATAGCATTCTCTTGAAATGGTTTAAAAATAGTTAGTTCCCACTACAGCTTTATTTCTAACTGTTTCACTGACACTAGAGAAAAACATGAGCACTTCAGAACTTCACTCTTATTATTTGCCTCTTAGGCTGATTAGTGGTTAAAAAAATAGTATTTGCATACAGGAAATCCTTTGTCATCTTTTGAGACCATGGAACGATTGGGTTTTGTTTTTCATATTGCTGTATCTACCATAAAAACATATGACTGAATAAACATGACTGTTAAACCTTGAGTGGCTCTGCCATTTTCATGTACTTTTTGATTTTGTTGTATGAATATTATTAATGATTATTATTTGCATTTTATGCTTAGCTACAGCATACACACACACGCACACAAAGATTGCAGATGTTAAATTATCTCATAAGACTTTAATAAATAGTTAATAAATACAAGGGCATTGTTTGAACAAATACAAATAAATAGTTTCGTATGAAAATAAATATAAATTAATTATAAAACAATTATATAAAAACACTACAAGGTCTCAGTTGACAACCACACAGATGTAGCTAGCTTATTCATTATTCTTACACAGATGAAATAAATATGGGTTGTGCAGATTTTTTTGCAAAGTAGTAGTGCGGAGTTTTACACAGTCAATGTTGGTGATTGAGATTTTAAAAGATGTTGATGGTGATTGTAGTGGAAGTGCAGAATTAGTTCTTATGATCTCCGGCGCAGATGAATCCGAGTGCTCGGTTGATGGTGATGGTGCGTACTTCGAAGCCCTTCAGCAGTTTGCACAGATCCTTCCGATCTTCGAAAGAGTTTGTGGAACTCCACTTCTAAGATTTACAAAGTAAAATGAATGAAAGTTAAAGATTATGTCTGAAATATTATGGTAATGAGATTCTGTACAAAGAAGTAAGAAGGGGAAAAAACTTACATTTTGTGAAGACACTGGTGTGGGCCGCAGCTTGCAGCTCTGGTGTGGAAAAGACATTATAGATACATTTAAATATAAATGATAAATAGATACTGTAGATAGATAGATAGATAGATAGATAACCATGGATAAGTATTAACCCCCTTTAAATAGTTCCACGTTTTATAGTGTTTCTTATGTGTTACAAAATTCTATAATTTTTTTTCCTTATTTGTAAATACTTTTGTAAATCACTTCAGATTTATTAGATTTATGAAAAATAAATATGTCAGGTTAAATTCCAGGTTTTAACACTACAAAATGTAGAAAAGCTCAGTGGGTGTCAATATTTATGCAAGTCAGCATAATAGATTAAATTAGTTAAATTATCCATCATGCATGTAAATGACCACAATTTCACCATCCTTTCCTTATTTTTTAAACTTATATATATTATATGTATATAGTTTAGTTTTGGCAGAGGAACTAAAAAATATTCAAAATAAATACATATAAATAAATACATTTCTCAGCTTAATGGAATTTGATTTGTGATTTTCAAACTAAACCACTAAAACTTTGATAAACCTTATCCTTCATTGTGTTATAAGCATATAGATCATTCTGTTCCTATCATATAAGCAATGAATTGCACACGTTTTGTACCTGTTTAAGTTCAAGTATAGCATCTTTAATTTTGTTGAGCTCCTTGATAGACTCTGAGTTTGTCTTCTGGTCCAGAGTATTCACATAATCAACGATCATGGATTGATGATATTCCAAATCATTGGCAATGTTCTGCAAACATTCAGCCTAAAGAGGGATGAGATAATTATTTTTTAATCCTATCATGAAGAAAAGTTATTAGTATTATGCATGCTCTTGGTTTGACCCTTACCTCATTGAATGGAGTAGTTCTTTGATCAGAGCATTTCACATCCTGTAAGACATTAAACAAACATTAAAGGCCATAGAAACTTGGTGATTGCAGAAGAAGAAGAAAAGGATGCTAATTTAAACCTGTAGGAATATGATCCTTATCCACCAGGTTTGTCAATGGGTTTTCTTACCTGACTGGGCTGACACACACTCGCCGTCTGTGTGTTTGGGTTCACCACTGCTCCCAGCTCCGTGCAGTTAAATCCATGAAACAATGTATTGGATCTGTTTTCTGGCTGTGTCAGATTACAAAAAAAAAAAAAAAACATTAAAATCAACTTTGATTTTATAAATGTAGTACTTCATTACATGTTCTTTAATTACACTTCTTAATTGACAGATCCACCCTGAATGGTTTGCATTTAAATCTTTAGGATTAACTCTTTAGTGGGGTCTGAGATTTATGTTGATAAAGTCTCTTTTGTAACTCACACAAATATGTCTTATACCTGCACTTGTCTCCACTACTTAGACATTTTTTATTATAATGAACTTTCTTGGGATTTATGGACTGCAAAAAGAAACTTTTGATTTAGGAGCTTCATTATCCCTTAAGTTTTGGATATTTTATTTTCTTCTGTTTTACACCATTTTGATGTCTGTCTAACTTAGCGATGGTCTCTCAGGAAAATTAAATATTAAAAACACTATCAATATTTGATATTTAAAGTCTTTCAGGCTAGAGTTTTTTCTTAATTTAAATATTTACTCTAGTTAAATTTTTTTCATTCATTTAGTTAAATGAATTACATTATTGTTGTGTATAGTGACGTTCAGGTCGTTCGAAAATGATTTAAAATATACCATGTATTTTTTGTTTGGTTTTGTTTGAATAAATATTTTGATTACTCAAGAAACAAACATACTGTATGTGATCGCTGTGGTGTGAAACAGGTGAAAACAATCTGAATGATCAGCTGCGATTGGTTTATGATTCTATAACAGGCGACACCTGGTGTTTTTTGTGTAGTGACTCTCTTTCGAGAGTGAACTAAACACTAACAAAAACCCAAGCCCAATGAAACATAGCGTTTTTCCCCCTGTGGAAGCAATAAATAAACGCTTCATATCGGTTTTATAAAAGCCAAAACGTTTTTAAAAAACGAACCCATCAAGGGGAAAGTTCATTTTTGACCTCTGCTTTCCCCAACTGTTTATACCCGGACTTTTACACCTGTTTTCTGCACTGGGGTTAGGAATTAGTCAGCAGATTTCAGATCTCTGCTCTATACAGTATATATAGAAAAATATATATGTATGCTATATATATATATATATATATATATATATATATATATATATATATATACATAGGATATATATACTTTGAAATAATATA
>JAQMYL010000018.1:6495405-6522430 GCA_030014365.1 Clarias pachynema
CTATATATACTTTGAAATAATATACTATATGTGTATAGTAAAAATGTGAAACATGCAAGTTTCCTCAAAAACAATAATATAAAAAAATGCTACACACTGCAACAGTCGTTATCTATGCCCTTTTGTAAAACTCGAATTGTATTATGACAACAATATGTAGTATTATGTTTCCTCTAAAGTAGTCCCCCCAACATTGATGCTATCATCTATCTATCTATCTAGAAGAAAAATAGAGCGCATTTCCCTAATACACACCGTTTCTGCCTCTTCACATAATATAATCAAGCACAAATGATTAAACACATGTTTAACAATTACTACTACCTGTTCACACCCTAACGCTAAATACCTAATAAGATTGATGGCTTTGTAACTTTGTTACTTACTTTCTCGAGCGCGCCCTTGAGTTTGGTGAGCAGGTCTCTGGCGCTCGCGGTGCACTGCACGTGGTCGCTTTGGACGCTGTTAGGAACGCGCACTGGAGTCGCCACGGCCGCGCGGCTCATGAGCGCAAGAAGCAGCACATAAACAAGAGACCCTGAATAAGGCAAATAAAAGTGAAGTATTAATACAGTGCAATGCAGAGAGAGAGAGAGAGAGAGAGAAAGTCAGAGCGGTACAGTCATTTTTCTGGAAACAGACCAAAAAAAAAAAAACCTAGGGGCTTCTCTCATTGACATCTCATGATGCGCGTGTTATTCACACTAGTATGATATATACGCATCATGATATACAGTAGACCTTGTGCAGACATTGCGGTGTTTGCTTTTAGTCTATATATATAAACGAATTATTTGTAGCTGTAAAGCTTTTGATTATGTTTACTGTAGATTTTTTAAAATAAATACAAAAACAAGAATTTTGATTTTGTATTTATTTAATAAATACAGGATCAAAAGAATGTTACATTGTTAGGAATTTCTGCTGTGAGATAAAACACAAGTTTGAAATACATTTCGTTACACTCTGAATAAGCATAATTCCAGCTGTTAAGAATAGAAAGAAAACACAGAGAGAGAGAGAGAGAGAGAAATCCTTTAAATGCTTGGAAAATGCTTTGATGATTGCAGGTGCGTGCACGTGTGGAAGAGGAGGAAGAAGAGGAGGGACTTTGAATTTTAAAACAACAAAAAAAAGTGCTTACATATCTGGACAATTTGTGTTTACAAAATACACTTTGTAACTACTCTGATCCATTATAAAAATGATTACGAAAGATTATAAGACACCGATTTGTAAAATAAAACCTGGCCTAACTGGTATTGAAGCTGATGGCTGCTGAGTGGAACAGAAGAGAACTTACTCACCCGACATTATGTTCAGCAGTGTGAAGTTGGAGTAGTACAGTGTGGAGCTGTGACAGCAGTGTGGAGCTGTGACACGTCGCAGGAGTTTGATGAAGTGAAGTGTCCGCGGTGTTTTATAGCCATCTGGCCTTGGAGCTGGCGGGATTTTCCCCTTTCATATGTATGTCTACGGCAGTTTCACTCACTCAATCAGATCCCCCATACAGTACACTCACACACTCATGCCAACACGCTTGGGTCATATGTAACAAGCTTTTGTTTTGTCAATGTTATTATTATTATTATTATTATTATTATTTCAATATTGATTTATCGTGAAGTAACGAGTTAAGCAATTATGTTACTGTCCCTCGTGTAAAGCATAAAAACCGCAAACAGCTAGTTTGGAAGAAGTGCATAGTCCACGAAGCTCAGTAACAACTGTAAAACACTGTAAAAGTGACAACTATCAGTTACATGTTTACATGTAAAATGTGTCGCGTGTATTTCATATCTAGTTGTACAATATGGAAAATGACAGTTACAGGCTAAATAATTAAGCAGAATTTGTAAAAAAAAAAAAAAAAAAAAAAAAAAAACACAGAAATACTTATTATTAACTTAAAACATAGTCATTGTTCAAATTAATTATTAAATATTTGCTAATCATCAAATAACTAAGAGAAATAAATAACGCTATTTATAACAGTTTTTTTTATTTATTTATTAAATTTGTCTCAGAATGGAAAACTACAGGATTTCAATATATTGGTAATATTAACATGGCTATAAATCTTTTCATGTAAATTTTTAAAATAATTTTCTATCACTAATAAATATATAATAATAATAATAATAATAATAATAATAATAAAACATAACTCCCACTATAATGCCTGCCTGTAAAATAAACCAATGGTATTTCAGAATAGTACAGTATATTTAAAAATAACACACAAAAAAACTTGCCATGTAAGCCTTTTTTTTCTTTCTTAAAATGTATCTAACCACACTGGCCTGAAACTGTAGTTTCATTTCATGTTTAAGTTCATGCCAAGTGGTCACAAGCACACAAGTCTTCAATAAAACTGGATTTATATGTTTATCAGTTATCAGTTTAAAATTTGTATTACTTTTTCCAGAAACTTATTTATCAGGAGCATTTTGGCACTACACTCCTTAACAATGATGTGTCACATTGTTCAACTCAAATCAATCTACTCTTACTTTGACCAAAATGGAATTTGTTTATTTAAAGCCCAAAATCACACATGGCTATGTATAATTCTTTATGTAAGAAACAAAACAAGCCTGGGCATATGCTCTGATAGGGTGCAGAGATGCAGTTTAGTGAGAATCAGTTCACTGTTATGTCATAATGCTGAATAATTACCAGAGAACACACCTTAAAGTGTCATATACACCACAGCAAATTTTCCAACAGTAAATATCTCACCATATATATTATATGGTCACAATAAATGTTGCATACTGTACTTGCCCGACAAGTTAGTTTCTGTTCTCATTTTCTATAGCAGCCAATCTATTAAAGTCTCTAATACAGTGGAACCTTGGATTACGAGCATAGTCCGTTCCGGAAGCGGGCTCGTATTCCAAAACACTCGTAAACGAAATGTAATTTTCCCATAAGAAATAATGGAAATTCAAATTATTCGTTTCACAGCCCAAATATATATATATATATATTTAAATTAGCAAGGGACATCGCTAATGAGCGCATACTAACGGAATCACTGCTGTAAAGTAAAACAAACAAATGAACCTGCACTTTACAAATTTGTTTTTAAGAAACACAAAACCACTAGAAAATCAAATTAGAAATGTATAGAATTTCAGATTCCTTTTTCTTAAATTCACAAGGTTTCTTCTTTGTCTTAATCTTATAATAATAATAATTAATATAATAATAATAATAATAATAATAATAATAATAATAATAATTATTATTATTATTATTACATTTATTATTATTATTATTATTATTAATAATAATAATAATAATAATATTACTATTAAGAATAATAATAAGAATTTACTTTTTTTTTTAATCTAATTTTATTTGGCACATACACGCTCATACACAGTATGATATGCGGTGAAATGCTTATACGACTGCTCGTGACCTTTACAATTTAAATCATCATTAGAAATAGAAATAAATTAGGGAATGGAAATAAAGAATGAAATTAATGAAATGAAAGAGAAAAACAAAAAAGTGTCTTCTCTTATTAAACATCAACAGAAACTCTACTTTATCCCAAAAATGATCCTAAAAATCATCCTTGTACATTTCTTGTTCTATGTGTGTTTTTCCCATTATGCAACACAGGGAATTTTTAGGAACAATTGCATCACACACAGACGATTTTATCCAGGTGTGGGAGAAGGAAGTTTATGAATAATTCTGAAAGTGACATTTTTATTTGAAAGTTGTGCAACAGAATTGACAGGGACATAAAGCAATCAAATAATTTCAGGGCAAAATAATTCCAGGCTGTGAAGATTCACATGACTGGGAATTTGAGGTTAGTTTCAGACACTTTATGCAGATTTTCTCCAGTTGCCTAAGCGTAGATTGTTCAGATAAATTCTCTTATTAATTTAACACAGGAAGTACAGCATGCTCAAAGCCCCTCAACTACCAGAGAACTACAGTGGGACTCCGCAAATAAATACAGTCCACATAATGGGGTGAAAACAAGGTACTTTTACTACACATTTTATGTAAATCTTGGACACTTCCATGATACACAGACAACATGATTCAGGGCAGATCAACTCATTTCAGTATGTTCATGCTACTGTCACTTTCACCACTGTAAAGACCCTGAGCTCATCTCTTATTTCTTAACTGCTCGTAAATGTTGACATTCAGAGAGTAGTGACAATTCATCCAAATGTCAGTTTCAGATTGCATACTTTGAATGCATGCTTGTGGTTAGAAGTTCCTCAAATCCAGACATGACTCAGTTCTCTAAACCACAATTAATTTTACTCTCAGCTCTTTAACAACTCGACCACTCTGTAGTTGTGTACTCGACTGAAGATTTTCACATGGTGAGGTAAATCTCATTGTGGTTGATAGGGTTAGAAATACCGAAAATCAAGTAGAGGGGAATTACTACACTGAAGGGCCAAATATAGATCCAAAGAATGAATAGGATAGTGGAATTTCCAGTTCAGAAACTTCATTTGAATAAACACATTATTAAAAAGAAAAGATTTTATTCAACTGAATTGTTTTCCACCAGGTTATTCCTGCTCAATAATAATTGCTATTTAGTAACACATTACCTACCATAAATATTTAAATAATTACTTCTTCTCCAAGATTTTTTTTTTGTTTATTCTCCTATCACTATTGTTACTCCACCTCCACCTTCTACCTCCTCCTCCTTTAGGGACTGGGGGCCCTAAACAACCTTTTCTTTGCTTCCTTTCACACTAATAGGCAACAATCCAGTCCAAAAAAAAAAAAAAATTGTGTTACATGTTATATACTTTTTTTTTTTTAAGTAAAAAAAAATAGCACATTATTATTATTATTATTGAGCCTCCGACTGTCTTATTTGAAATTGACAAACACAGACTTCAAGTCTCCTCAAATGTATCAGTGATTTCTTCCATATTCGATCATTTTCATATTTGCTCAGTGCTCAGGTTAAATCATAGAATATCCAGATTTTATCTTCTGTGACTTTCTGTAGTGGTCTTAATGTGCAAGGCTGAAAAGCACTGCTCACTTAATGCTGCAGTAACTTGAACTGTTAGCAGAAAGCGAAGTGTTAAGTTGAGACTGGTATATAGAGCCTATTGACACATTATCAGGAAAAAAATGTAGAGCAGTGCTTTTCTCTAAAAACATGTCCTATATATATACACACACAGCAGATACAGCAGTAATTTACTTACTCTGTTTACTTGACAGACATTATTTCATCATATGATGATAAACAGAAGGAAATGCCATGACATAAGTTCTTTTAGAGGCTTTTTGTTTCCTGTTTCTCTATTGAAGTGTTGAAGCGGTGATAAGCCAAGACAAGTTGAAGTGTGAATATTTCAGGCACTTTGCATCGTACAGGTTTGGCACTCTGAAGTCTACCATACATGCTAAACAATAGCAGTGATCGTTAAGAGGTTAAATGCATCATGTTTTTTTTTTTTTTACATGGACTTCTGTAATTGTACGATTGGCCTGAGCAGTCTACTATGCATAGGATGAATGCCCCAATTTTTCAAATGCCCCAACAATCTTTAAAACAACCCAGGGTCCAAAAATGGAAACTCCATCCAATGTCTCATAGTCCACTGCCTGTAAAACAACAAGTTTTTATTTACTGTGATTAATGTCAGTTATACAAGTCATTCACAGCATAATACTGTTTTTAGTTTTGGACAATGGCATTACCTGCGATGAATTGGCACCCTGTCCAGGGTGTACCCCGCCTTGTGCCCTAAGCCTCCTGGGATAGGCTCCAGGCCCCCCGCGACCCTGAACAGGATTAAGCGGTATAGAAGATGACTGACTGACTGACTGACAATGGCATTACATATTTTCTCACTAACCAGTGCAATTATTTTATTTGGAAGAAATAATGTGCTTTGTTTGCAAGTTTTGGATTCTTTCACAAGTTTTGCATGAAGTTCCACATTGCCCATCTGTGCGTTCATAAGATTGTCCTTATTACCAAATACAGTGCAAAAAATTTTTTTAAGTAAATTGTGCTCTGCAAATAAACAAGCAATGACCAATGCACACTTTCTAAATTTTTCATTGTTATGAAGATTGTTGATCCTGTGACTGGTTCAGGGGAAGTAAGGGAGGATGTTCTCTCCACCAAAGGTTCAACATAATCAGAAATTGACAACAGACATAGTTTGTGCTTCTTAAAGAAATAAGTAACTTTGGCAAGATTTACCACTTTTTTTTACGTTTTACTTCACCACTTTCATAATGTAAAATGGAACTTTTTATATTATTATTATTATCATAATTTTTTTTTTTTTTTTAGAACTCTGTTAATATAGTTTGTTGGTTGTGTCACCCACTTGCACATCATGAATATCAGAATAATTTCTTCAGCCATGAAGAAATATGCTCACATTAAATTTTAATTAACTCTGTTAGACAGGGGGACTTGGTTTGATTGGCTTCTTGCTCCACCTCTGCCTCCCTCATTTCATTCTCCACCTCCTCCTCATCTTCCTCTTCCTACTCCTTCTCCTGCTTCTACTCATCTTCTTTATTTTTTATTTTTTTCATTTACACTGCCTCCACCTGTATCAAAGACGGACTCCACAAGATGGTAAGTATAAAGATGAGTACGTTTATTTTACAGTGATGTAAATCACGGCAGGGTAAAAGATGCAGTTAAGTAGCACGTAAGTGGAAGATATCAAATAACGGTAACCAAATGGAGATCAAGGATTAACGGTCTGTTTTACTTTCTCCTTTTTGCGGGGACAAGGAGCGTTTGGGAGAAGCCCTAACTGACGATACCAGGAGACGACTGCAGCCACACACCATGGCGGCACAGAGATAACAACTCAGAGATTGCAACTGGACCACTTCTGAAAACAAGAGCACAGGTAAGTAGTTAGGTAAGTATTTTCTACTACACCACCCTCTCCTCCTTATATTGGTACTTCCCATCCTCCTTAATATCCTACTATCGATTTTTTTCCTTTTGCTTCTCTTTCTTCTTCACCTCCTCCTCATTCTACTTATTTGGTTAGATAATTCAGGCAACTATTATTATTATTATTATTATTATTATTATTATTATTATTATGGTTGTTTGTATACTGCCATAGAAACAACTGTATATTTTCTGAGCAAAAATTATGAATTGTGGTTCTGGTTGTCCACCATGCACAAACAGACTGAAAAACCTATTTGTTGTATATTTGTTGTCCTTATTTACTCATTTAATTACTTACTTTAAATATGTGCAATATTTATTCATGTCATTTTAACCACTGATTATTTATAGTATTTATCTCCTTATTAAGTTAGTATAGAACGTAGTATACTAACTGCTTGAGTGACCTTACGGATGCCCATGACTGGATAGTGTTGCTATGATATTCTTTTGCTAGCAACGACATTGTCAGGGCAGTAGTTTATGCTTAATGAAGTGTACACTTCTAGGTCTGACTGATGAGCCAATATATTCTATGTTCTATATGTTTTGAAACCAATCAGTCTCCTTCAGGACGAATATTAACTGCCTTTTACAGGGACAGTGAAACAATGAGCTGGTCTGACTGTCCAAAGTGGGATTAGTGTTCTTTTAGGATTTTAAGTTAATCTTTTATCACTGTTTAATCATGATCTAAGGTGTTATTTCCCTCTGCTTGTGGTTTTAATTTTTTTTAATGTTTTTAGAATCTGGGAAGAGCATTCCTAGGATTGCTTGGTTGAAATCCCCAGGAATGAGGAAAAATTCCATTAGGGCTTATGTGTTCTTTTGTTTCATTTATACACACAAAGTCGCCCACTTGATTTCTTCCAAGAATCAGATATTCTGTCAACACGATATCCGGGATCTAAGATTGGTGATTTTATTAGTAAGTGATCTTGCTGCTGTGAGAAATCTTGGCCCAGGGCTATATACTGTATGAAGCAAACCAGCTCACTTTCATTTTAATATTACATTTAATTATGATGATGTCTATCTTTCATTGTCTTGTCTGTGATTTCTTGTTAGTGTCTAAGTTCTCATTGTCTTTTTGTAATTTAAGTTTCCTTTGATTTGAAATTCAACAAATTACAAAAACATTGAAATTGCTTGTCACATTTTGCTTGGATGTTTCAGTAGATGATAACAAAACAACAACAACAACAACAACAACAACAACAACAACAACAACAAAAATACAGCATAGTGTTCCAGCTGACATAAATACAATTGCAGATCATCAAGGTTTTACCACAGAGCAATATTCGAATAAAAGAAATTCCATTTTTTTTTCAAAATGTTCTTCTTCTTCATCATTCAGGCTAACATTTTCTTTTCACATGAGACACTTTGAATAGCTAAATCTACCCACATCCTAAAAGTAGGCTAGTTGTGTCCATCCAGCCTCGAAGAATTAATTTGGCTGCCAAATCTACACCTAACATAATAAGCAGAATGTTTTACATTTTAATATCTCTCTGTCCTGTCTCCTAGGAGACATAATCTTGGCAATGTTGGAAGTTCACACCCAAACCACTTCTCTAAATATCTTAACACGGTTATCCAGAATGACAGCACCTGAGGACACTTCCACAATTATTGAGTCCCATTTCGTGTTTACATTTCCAACACAAATGTTTACATTTCTAAGACAAAGTCACTCAATCAAAACCATTCTGTGTAGTCTTAGTAGTGTAAAAGAGAATCTATTTAATATTATATTCTGTGTTTGCCTTTGGCTTTTCTTACTTATATACATTCCTTAATCAGACAGAATTCTTTGCATTTCTTATTGCTTATACAGTAAGTAGGTGTATTGACTCTCGTCCCCTAAGAATTCACTTAAAAATAAAAATATATTTTCAGCCTATATTTATACCTCGAAGAATTATAAAAATGTATAATTATTTTAATGGCTAAATGGCTAAACAATAATTGAAATATGTACCGTATTTCGTTAAATACTAAATACAATTTGTATGCCATGACAAATTAGAAAATCTCTGGAACTTTTCTAATTAATGCTAATGTGTAAACAGTTCTAAAAGGCATGCTTAGTCACAGGACCATGTGACAAAGCTAATGTTAATATTTGAAGAAACATGGCTGAAACAGAGATGAAATGAAAGAGATGAAAGCAAATGGTAATGGATTGTGCAAAAAAGAAATTAAAATGAAAAAAATTTAAGTAGAGTTAATATAGGACAGCAGTTATGATCATGATTGTGATCGTGTGATTTTTATGCAGTTTCCATAAATTTGCTAACTTTTCAGTACTTCCAGTTTCTTGATATACTGCATGTTGTGCACATTTCAAAACCAAAAGTGATATTTTTATACACTGCCTGGGGGAAAAGTTGCACACTCTAAGATTCCATTCAATCGCCTGTAACTTTGCTTATAATGTGTTGGCCAGATCTTGTATGAAAATAATTTCTCATGCTCCCAGAACCACTCTTTCACAATTTGTGTCCTGGAATATGCCCGTGCATCCATCCATAGATGTGATAAACCTGGTCATTCAGTATATTCAGGTTGTCAGCTAACTATTTTATTGATACATAATGTTGCTGAGCCTAGACCTGACCAACTGAAGCAACCCCAGATCATAACACTGACTGAAGAGGCTTCTACCTTCTAACTAATAGAAATGCAACAGTAACTCAAATAATGTAGCGAGGCAAGGTGAAGACAATCTCCGTACACACAACACATTAAACCTTAAAGCAGATGGAGTACAGCAACAGAAGACCACACTGGGTGCCACCCCTGCCAGCTAAGAACAGGAAACTGAGTCCTCTACAATTTGCATGGCTTCACCAAAACTGAGGACTGAAAATACTTTCTCTGGTCTCTCAATTTGTTCTGCGACATTCTGATGGTAGGGTCAGAATTAGACAAATTAAACCAAACAAAAGCATTAATCCATTCTGCTTTGTATCAAAATGTCAGGCTAGTGGGGGTTGTGTAGTGGAGGGTGGAGTGGGGGATAATTTCTTGACACACTTCAGGTACAGTATCAACTGAGCATTGTTTAAATGTCACAACCCTCCTTTTAGGAGTATTGTTGATGAACATGGCCATCCCTTTATGACCACAGTCTAAGACACCATGTCACAAAACTAAAATCATTTAACTGCTTTCTTGGACAACAAACTGGTTTCTTGAACATGATAATGAGTTCACCGTACTCAAATGGCCTCTACAGTCACCAGATTTCAAACCAATAGAGCACCTTTGGGATGCATTATGGACGTACAGCTGACAAATCTGCACCAACGTTGTGAGGCTGTAAAGTCAATATGGACAAAAATCTCTAAGAGATGTTTCCAGTACTTTGTTGAATTTATGCCACAAAGAATTAAGGCAAGTTGCCCATAATGAAATAGCTGGTGAGTGTATTAGCAAAAGTGTTAGAGGCTCAAAAAAATTCCAAAAGTATAAAGTTTATGAAGATTAATATTCTTCAAGCAGCTGCTATAAATACTTGTTCATACATGTTTGTCCCTATTGACGACGAGCCAACCCTTGGTAGCAGTAAATATTTATGTCAGTGTCATATGACCATTGTAGAAGTCGCACAAAGCATAACATCTTCTGTAAAATGTTTAAACAGAGCCATATGATGAAAAAGTCAAGTGTGCCAAAAATCTCATGTAAACATCAAAACAACCAATGAACTTCTCAGCTGAGAAAAGCGGAAAGTTTTGGACTTGCCAAGTCAGTCTCCCGGTGCTTATTCAATGAAAAATGCATTCGACTAGCTGAAAAACAGACAAGAGAATGTAAAGGGAACTGAAAATGCAGTGCAACAGCATTCTGTAGTGCAGGGACATTAGTTATTTTAACTGGACAGGACATTAGTGATTAAAAGGAGTCGCACGTGCTCAGGGAAGCTAAATTTCCCCTTACCCTTAAAAAAAAGGGAAAAAAAAGATATAAAATATTTGACTGTGAACATGATGTTATATGAACAAATTCCCCCGTCTGACTGATATTACTAAATAGTTTTTCATTTATATATAAAATCATTAATTTAGGTGACAGTGGCAAATAATATGAAGAAGATGGAAATGATTATTTATTCAGTGTAACTATTACTATAGATCAATTCTATTTCTATATAAGTAATCAAACATGATGTGTTGTGTCCTTATAGGAAATTAATCAGCATTGGGTTGGTTTACTGAGACATGACATAAAGTAAAGTTACTATTACCACCCAAGTTGATTATTTTCTTATAATAGCACATCCTGCTGTTTTATTCCTCATATTCTAATGGTTTTCAACATTTAGGCTTTTAATAGGTTTAAGGAATTGTATTTATCAAAGAATGACACATAATTATTTTTATCCATTTATAAAAAATAAACAGTTAAGTAGTTACTATTAAAGATGTTAAGATGAATGGATAAATTAATGCATTGTGTAGCACCACACAAGCTCCAAACGCAATAAATGCATAGTTTCTATTTTGATTTTGTTTTTGGACCACTCACTCCTACAGTACTGTATATCCATGAAAACAGAAACCACCAGCTACTATGACTTGTTTGTTGGGTCCCAATGCATCACTGTCCTGATGCACACCCTTTGTGCAGACTTGTGTGCGTCTTATCTATGAAGTAAGATCACAAATGTTCAATGAAAACAACTAATAGTTATTTTAATAAATAAATCTGAGAAATGTGTAATGTTTAACCATATGCTCATATTAATGTAAAATTGTGTTGTTGTTGTTGTTGTTGCTGTTGTTTTTATTTAAGCAATCACTTAAAAGTCTTCTAAGATAAGTATTTTCTGACAACAAAATGCAATGAATTTTGGACAACTCAACATCTCTGCTTTTGCTTTTGTAACTGTGTGAGCGTGGGTGGGGAAATTGTTAATATCTCTGCTGCCCCAAAACAGCAGCTTAAGGGTAAAAAGAATCAAGCAAAAAAAATGAGTCACCTTCACTTAGAAGTATATTGTAATAAAGGGGAAAAAATAATTTCTGTTTCAGCTCTTTAAGGTCATCTGAAACCAGATTCCAAGGAGAAACATAATTTTCTTTAATATAGAATTTCTTCCCTTTATCTACACTGCAACATGAATGTCATATAGTGTCATGTGACTGTTGCAGCTATTCCTAGAAAAAATGCCTGGAATACTTTTTAAAAGGATTAGCATTCAGAAATAAGATCTCCACTGATTTTAGCCTCGCATGATTTTCGTAGAATGTGAAAGAATGAACACCTTGAAAAATGTTTTGTATGATTTCCTGTACCATATATCTAATTTATAAACGCAAACATTTGACAGTATATTCTACAAAAGGCATGGACGCCACAAGTCCTCAGAAGGTGTTCTGTGGTACCTGGCACCAAGGTGTCAGCAGCAGATCCTGGGGAACTTGAAGGCCAAGTCAACACTTTACCATGTTCATCAAACCATTTCTAAATGATTTTACATTGAGAGCATTATTCTGTTGATTGTTGGTATATTCAAATGTTTTGTGTCAAAAGTAACTTCCACATGAATGCCAGGAACCAGGGTTTTTCAGTAGAACATTGCCCAGAGCATCATACTGTCTTTGGCCAAAAGCATTCTTCCCATGATGCATTCTGGAGACATTTACTACCTGGCTAAGTGAGGCACACACACCCAGCCATCCACATGATATTAAAAAAAATGTGATCCATCAAACCAGGCCATCTATTGCCCTATAGTCTAGTTTTGCCATTCATGTGCCCATTGTAGGTGCTTTCAGCAATGGAAAGGAGTCAGCATGGGCACTCTACCTATCACAGCCAGAAATAACATTTATCAGGAAATTGTGTTACAGTAGATCTTCTGTGAGATTAATCAGATGTCTATCCTTGGACCATTTTAGGCAGGTACTAACCACTGCCTGCCAGGAACATCCAAGAAGACCTGCCATTTTCTAGTTTCTCTAACCCAGCTTTTTTAGCCATCACAATGTATCTCCTGTTAAAGTCTCTCAGATCATTATGCTTGCCTATTTTTCCTGCTTTTACCACAATGACTTCAAGAACTTATTGCTCACTTGCTGCCTAACATGTTTCACCCTTCGACAGAGATAATCAATGTTATTCAAATCCCTCGTCTGTGGTTGTAATGTTACGGCTGAAGTGTAATTGGTGAATCGATTCCAGCCTCGGGGTCTGTGTCCATGTAGTTTGCATGTTTTCCCCGTGCTTTATGAGTTTCCTCTGGTTATTCCGGTTTCCTTCCACAGTCTAAAGATATGCAGATTAGACTAATTGACTTCCCAAATTGCTCGCAGTGTATGACTGAGAGTGTAAGCGTGTATATGTGTGTGTGTTCTGTGATGGATTGGCAACCAGTCCAGGTTGTACCCAGCCTCATGCCTCTGAGATACAGAAGGCTCCAGACCCCCCCGCGACCCTGTATACAGGATAAAGCGGTATAGACGATGAGTGAGTGAGTTAAAATGACTACTATTAAAGCTATTAAGAAGCAAGGCCAAGCACTGAACAGAATGCCTGGAACAGAACCTGATACACACTTGAGGTTTTCTGCAGTTAGGAAGTGCTCCGTCATTTGTATAAGTGGCTCTGATGTTTATCAAAGCCATGATGGTGGAAGGTTTTGGGTGATGACAGCAGAGCTTATTTTGAAAGTGTATTCTCAGCCATGTGCTTTTGCTGGCTCTCAGAGCACCTTTGGACACAAAAATACAAACACAGCACCTTTTAATGCTTAAAAATTACTGATTAGGCTGATCATGGCTAAAAGTAGAGATTCAGTTCAGATCAAATATCTTTTATATAAACTCACTTCACGTGGCCACTTTGGCCGACTGCTACAGACTCTGACCAGATGAGACGCTTCGGTTTTGAATTCGACACAGGGCGGTTAAATATTATTCTTCAACAACCATGACGTTATAAAAGTCATGTCCTCCTCTTTTCCCTAATCCGACCAGATAAATGAAAGCAGCAAAAGCACCAGAATAAATGTCCACTAGCAGAGCATTATGCTACGTATGAGGCTCATCTCTAATTAGCAGCAGCTGTACAAGCTCCTCAGTCAGACCTGCTCCGAGACACGGCACATACACAAGCATGAGACTAAACCGAATATACTAAGCCTCTGTGATATACAGTAGAAGCCTTCTTTTTATACACTATAACACAATGTATTATTACAATTAGTAGTCATACTGTACTACTACAAAAGACTTAAATGAACTAAAAACTAAAACGAATAAAGTATTGAAAGTAACAATCATCAAACCTTTTTTGTTTTTTGTACTTTAATGCTACCTTAAAGATAAAGACACAAACAAGTGAAAGATGACTCGAGTGTACCTGTCATGGTGATTTTAATCTTCAGCACGTAACAAGGAAATTCCAAAAAGAAATGAGGGAACCCCTCCCCACCCACACACACCCACTCACACACACATACTGTATGACACTGCACACTCAGTAGGGCAACTACAGTACAGTTATCAACTTCACCTCATCTTCTTTTCTTAACGTATTACATAACTTTTTTTTTTGTGGCATGTTTCAACAGAATCGCAAAAATCTTATTCGACCTGTTAAACTGCTTGTGTGTAAAATTTCCCAGTTCATAGGTATTTTTCTCCAATTTATCAATTGGAGTGCATGCTTTCAGAAACGCCTAACATGAAACCCTGTCTACACATACTCATATACGCATGTGCGTAGGAGGTGGTCAATGAACTGTGTTACTCGAGATTGTACCCATGATTCTATTATTATTGATGTGTTTCACTGCTGTCCCTGGCTGCTGTGTAAAACTGAATCATTCATAGTGGACACTTGAATAGCAGCACGTACAGTGTGCATGTTGGTTTTTCTCAAACTCGTACTTCAGACTTACAGTATTTGTAGCAGTGCCGAGCCTTTAAAGGCGACCTAATATTCATAATTCTCTTTTTAATCATTTTTGGGTATAAATACTGTATATAGTACATGGAAAGAAATATGAAACAAAAAAATCCTCCCTTTTTATTCAGATTTGCATATTTTTCTTTATAAACTTTTCAGATTCTTCTGTTGTTCATTATGTTTTTGTTTTTGCTGACAGCAAAGGTGGTCTTTTGCTACAGGATTGTGTAGTATGAGTTGTGCAGAATGACATCCTGTTATTCAGCACAAAATAGGCAATATCACTCTCTCTTACTCACTCATCTTCTTTTTACCGCTTTGAGGGTCGCGGGGGTCCTGGAGCCTATCCCAGGAGGCTTAGGGCACAAGGCGGGGTACACGCTGGACAGAGTGCCAATCCATCGCAGGGCACACACACATACACTCACTCACACACACACACTACGGGAAATTTGTGCATGCCAATTAGCCTAATCTGCAGGTCTTTGGACTGTGGTAGGAAACTGGAGTACCCATAGGAAACCCACCAAGCACAGGGAGAACATGCAAACTCCATGCACACAGAGACGGGAATCAAACCTGGCCGGGAATCGAACGCAGACTCTGAAGGTCCAAGGTGACTGTGCTAACCACTACACCACCGTGCCGAAAATAGGCAATATGATGAACTAAATAAAATTTCATTTTAGCCAACATGTACAACATATACATATACAAACATGACTGAGCAAATAATGTAAAAAATGGGTCACACAGGCAAAGAAGTAGCACAGATACACCTATCACATGGGTTTTATGGTTGCTTTTGTTTTTTTCTGTGACCATAATAATAAAATAAAAATAAATAAATAAATAAATAAATAAATAAATAATAATAACAATAATAATAATAAAATATATAAAAGTAATAAAATAATAATAATAATAATAAATTAATTAATAATACAATAAAATAAAATAATAATTTAAAAAAATTATTAAAAAAATAATAATTACAAAAATATGATAATTTTTACAATTTATAAATTTTTGCGATGTCATATCTTTCATAAAAGTAGCGATAAGTTTCGTTCTACCTGACATATCCGAAAACACAAATGCACAATTTGAATTCTGAAGCCTAAAAACATTTGGAAAAGCTTAAAACATTTGGAAAAGGACTAAAATAAAAGGGAATTCAGGAAGGCCATAATGAGTATTTCAGCTGTAACATTAACAGATTGTGAAATTCCCTTTCAAAAGCTATACTCGATGCTGCTTGAAAAACGCTATTGAGAACTCTCTTTGCACAACCGGTTGTGTATCAAACAAGCCAAAGTTTGGCTTATATAACCTCGGTCAGGTGAGGTCATTTGATTAGGTGCACCTTTAGGTTATAAATAGGCATGAACCGGAAACATCCTCAGGTCTTTTTGTCTTTAAGGACCGCATTGTGTGTGCATGTGTGTCTTTTCTTTGAAATACTGTGCTGCAGTTAAAAAAAAAAGAAAAAAAAGCAGAAAGCGAAAGTAAAAATGGCGCTAGTAAAAAGATGTTTGTAACTAGGGCGGTCGAACGCCTACACCTCGACTAGCCAAAACAGGAGCAAGAGACCTCCAAACGCTCAAAGTTAGACGACAGGTTTCTGTCGGGTGGCCGGGGGGAGGGACCTCAGCAACGGTCTCTCCCCTTCTTTGGTGACCTCCATGACGAGTTGACTCGGTCGTGGAGTAAACCGTATTCCTCCTGTGTCTTTCTGCCATCGACGTCAATTTATTCGACTATCGTTGACACAAAGGCACGAGGTTACATGATGATGCGCCAGATTGAACAGATGCTTGCGGGCTATCTCTCTCCTGGGAGCTCATCATTGAAAAAGCCCACTCTCCCCACTAAGCCGTGCAGACTAATATCTTCGCTGGTGGGCAAGGCTTTTCAAGCAGTGAGTCAGGCTGGTGCTGCCCTGCACACCATGACGGTTCTGCAGGCATATCAGGCTGACCTGCTGAAGGATTTGAGCACTGGCGGGTTCATCGATGAAGGGGCATTTTCAGAGCTATGCCGAGCCACGGATTTATCTCTCCGTGCCACCAAGCAGACGGCCTCAGCCATCGGCCGTTCTATGGCTGCTATGGTTGCCACGGAGAGACATTTATGGCTCAACCTCATGGGCATCAAGGATAAAGATCATACTTTCCTCCTTGATGCCCCCATCTCGCCTTCCAGCCTATTCGGTGACACCGTCAACACTGTCGCCACTAGGTTTCGGGAGGCGAAGTGCTACAAGGAAGTGTTTGTGAGGTTCCTTCCCTGCCGTGCTCAAGAGTCGGGGCCGTCGGCCACCCAGTCCTGACCAGGTCCGGTTCCTTTGAGGCGTGAAGCACAAAAAGAGAGTGTGGTGAGGCGAGCACCCCCTCGTAGGGACTGGGGTACGGCTCGCCGTGCTTCACAATCTGCCTCGAGGAGACCGGACTTGAGGAGCATCATCTTCTCCAAAAAGAAGTCCTAAGGCTGGTGCGCCCAGGACCGTGGGGGTGTCTCCCCCCGGGGAGGGGCACGTAGAGTTCCAACAGAGAATAAGAACTCCTTCCTGGCACCCTCAGGAGGCCATTGTCCAATTCCGCCAACAAGCTACTGCTTGTTGGGTTCTAAGAACTGTAGAGAGAGGCTACAGAATTCAGTTTGCACGTTCTCCTCCGCATTTCAACGGTGTGGTCTCCACCTCCGTGAAATCGGAATGAGCGCATTTGTTGACACAAGAATTGCAGACTTTGCTGGAAAAAGGGGCCATAGAACATGTTCCCCTGCAAGACAGACAGTCAGGCTACTACAGCCAGTATTTTTTGGTTCCCAAGAAAGACGGGGGGTTGCGTCCAATTCTGGATCTTCGCGGGCTGAACCGCTATCTCAGAAAATACAAGTTCAAAATGTTGACAGTCAAGACGATTGTTTCTCAAATCCAACCAGGAGATTGGTTTGTGACAATCGATCTGAAGGACGCATATTTTCTTATATAATTAATGTCACAACACAGAAGGTTCCTAAGGTTCACTTTCTGGGGCGAAGCTTAGCTGTCACCCCGCACATACATACAAAATGCGTGGATGCAGCTCTGGCTCCTATACGACTCTAGGGTTGAGACTCAATGCCAAGAAAAGTGCTCTCTCTCCTACTCAGAGGACAACGTATTTGGGGGTCGTATGGGATTCGATCGTAATGCAGGCATAACTGTCTCCTGCACGTATTGAATCCATTCTAAGTACCCTAAAGAAGCTCAAGCTAGGCAAGAAAGTGATTGTTCGTTACTTTCAGAGAATCCTAGGTCTCATGTCAGCTGCATCCACGGTGATACCCTTGGGCCTTCTGCACATGAGACCCTTTCAGAGCCAGGGGATTTCATCCAAGGGCCAATCCCCTGAGGCAAATAAGGGTTACGCGCCAGGGTCTTTGTACCCTTTCTATGTGGTTCAGACCCCGGTTTTTGACTTTGGGTCCCACTCTAGATCTGTGTTCTCGTCGCAAAATGCTAACGACAGACACTTCCCTCATGGGTTGGGGCGCGGTCGTAGATAGTTGTCCAGCCCAAGGGATCTGGAAAGGTTATCTTCTCGGATGGCACATCAATTGCCTCGAAATGATGGCTTTATTTCAGGCCCTGAAATAATTCCTCTAGCAGTTGAGAGGCTACCATGTCCCTTACTACAGTGTTGTCCTGCGGGTGGACAACACTATAGTAGTCTCTTACATAAATCGCCAGGGCGGATGGTCAGTCAAATCTGGGAGAGATTTTATGTAGCAGAGGTGGACCTCTTTGCTTCGCAGGACACGCACAATGTCCCCATTACTACTCTCTGACTCCTACAACTCCCCTGGGTCTGGACGCTATGGCCCACACGTGGCCCAGACTGCGTCTTTATGCATTTCCTCCGATAGCTCTGCTCCCCGTTGTCCTAGTGAAGGTCCGTCAACAGGGGTTCCGTCAACTTATGCCCTCAGATGGAATGGTTTTGAAAATTGGTGTATGGCAAACCATGTAGACCCAGTCCACTGCCGGATTGATTCAGTGCTGGAGTTTCTGCTGGAAAAACTCTCCTCGGGCATATGTCCTAGCACTCTCAGAACGTATGTGGCCGCCATTTCGGCTTGCCATGTTCTGATTGATGGGGTTTCTGTGGGAAAGCGCCCTTTAGTTGCCCGTTTTATTAGTGGAGCTAAACAATTGAGGCCGTCCACTAGAACGACAGTCCCTTCATGGGACTTAGCTATTGTGCTCGAGGGTTTGGTTGATACCCCTTTCGAACTTCTAGAGCCAGCGCTTGTTAGGTTTCTGACCCTTAAGATGGTTTTTCTAATGGCCATTACTTCTCTGAAGAGAATTGGGAATTTGCAGGCTTTGTCAGTCCTGTATAGACTTTGCCCCGGGCTGGTCAAAGCTATTCTGCATCCTCACCCGAATTATCTTCCGAAAGTTCCATTCTCGACCATGCACCCATTTGTTCTCGAAGCATTCTGTCCTCCGCCATTTAATGCTCCGGAGCAAGAAAGACTTCACTTACTGTGTCCAGTACGTGCTCTGCAGATTTACATCCACCGCACTAGCCAGTGGCGCAAGTTGGAGCAGCTTTTTATATGCTATGGGGGCCCCAACCGGCTGCCACTAGACAAACAATGTCACATTGGGTGAGGGATGCTATTGTCCTAGCCTACGTGGTGCGTGGTCACACTTCACCTCTGGGAGTTAGGGCCCATTCAACTAGGGGGCTTGCATCGTCACTGGCTTTGGCAAGAGGTGTCCGCTTGCAGTAAGTGTGTGATGCGGCACACATTTGTCAGATTTAATAGTTTGGATGTCCATGCTATTCCGGGCTCACGGGTCCTCGAGTCAGCATCCCAGAGTCAGGTCTAGACTTCTTTAGTAATTCTGCGCACACGCTACACAACCCTGGGGGTCCAGACACTTTTCAGTGTGGCGGCGTTGGTATTCTTGTTCCCAATAGCATTTTTCACGCAGCATCAAGTGTAGCTTTTGAAAGGGAACGTCTCGGGTTACTTGACTGTAACTATGTTCCCTGAAAAAGTGGGAACAAAGATGCTGCGCTCCAATGCCGCACTGTATGCGTGATTGGACGTCCTTTCAGACAAAATTGACCTCATGGTGTTTCCGGTTCATGCCAATTTATAACCTCCAGGTGCACCTAATCAAATGACGTCACCTGACAGAGGTTATATAAGCCAAATTTTGGCGTGTTTGACACACATGCTTCAACAACCGGTTGCGCAAAGAACGCTCCCAATAGTGTTTTTCATGCAGCATCTCGTTCCCGCTTTTTCAGGGAACAGGGTTACAGTCAAGTAACCCGAGACGTTCTCTAAGACTTCTGTAAACTTGTTAACAGCACAATATAATGTTATATACTAATAATGCTAAAAAGCTGAGTTAACACTCAGTTGGACTGTATTCAGCTTTAATGTTTGACAAATGTACAACTGTAAAATCAAAAGCAGTGTAAGGAATGGTTCTAAGGGATTTATTATTATTTTTTCTTCATTTCACAGAATCATTTAAAAAACCCACTGGGGTGTACTGATTTGAAATGATATTTTTTAAATTCCCAAAATGGGTTTTACTTCCACAAATATAAGTCTGTTTAAAAAAGAAAGTGTGCACTTACTCTTAATATGTACAGTAAGTGGAAGTCAATGATGATGACCTGCAACTGACCTAGGGTCATATTTAGCAGATCTGTGGGCTTTGTGGGCTTTACCGCTCACAAGTTTGGGATCACTTTCAAACTATATGGTCGTTCCTGATTTCTATTTACATTGTAAAACAATGCTGAAGGCATCCAAAATATTCAATAATCAAAATATTCAATATTCAACAATTGATATTGAGATGTATCTGCTACTCGTGATCTGTAAAGCCTTCATAACGGCTTTAATCTGAGGTTCTGTTTGTTAATTGGTGATTTCTGAGGCTGGTAACTCTAAATGAACTTCTCCTTTCCAGCAGAGGTAAGTTATGGTCTTGCTTTGCTGTGTTGGTCTTCATCAGAGCCAGTTTCATCATGGTGCTTAATGGGTTTTGCAAATAAACTTGACAATACTGTTCTTGCAATAACCTCCGTATCTTAAAATAACAACTGACTGTTGTTGTTGTTGTTGTTGTTACATAATCACTAAACAGAAACAAAGAAATTTGCAAGTGCAATTTGCATCATATATATTCAGAGAAGACAGTACCGCATTTCTGTTAATGGAATTGTTTATAAAATGCTTTACAAAGAAATGTATAAACCCTGCTCCTATGCTTTTAGCAGGAAGTCATTTATTTCACAATATCCAAGCAGCATGTGAGTGAGTGTACACGCAAGCTGAAACTATCCCAACCATGAACATATGACATAATCTAGGCTCAAATGTAAACATAAACATGTGTACAGAATCTTATCTTTTGTGTAAGCATAAAATATTGTTGCTTAAACAACAAACAGGTAATACTTTGTAAGACTGGTGCAAATGTCTAAACAATGTGTATCCTCCATAAAACCTTGCCATTGTGCAAATAGTTTCACCTCGCAAGCCCCATGTTAGCTCGTGTATGTGTAAGAGGGCAGATAGCATTTGCCTGCGGTTGGGTTATCCTGGGTTTGCCTGCGATTGGGTTATCCTGCCCGGTGATGTAATTTAAAAGGGAAGCTTCAAGTGTCTCAGAAGAAACGTGTTACCTTTCACTCTACATTTACATTTACATTTAGGCATTTGGCAGACGCTCTTATCCAGAGCGACTTACAAAAAGTGCTTTAAAGTTTACATCACTGGATAGATACTTACACTGGGTTAACAATGTTTTTTTTTGTTTTTTGGGGGTGGGGGTTGGACAGATACAGTACGTGTACACTCTCAGCAGGAATTATTGGTTGTCAAATAATTGCGGAGATGTTAATCTGACAACACTATCGACGTTGAAACAACACTGACATTATTTTTTTTTTAAATGACTTTAATGTCCTTAACACTCACTCACGCATTGTCTATACCGCTTTATCCTGTATACCGGGTCGTAGGGGCCTGAAGTCTATCCCGGGAGACCTAGGGCATGAGGCAGGGTAAACCCTTGACAGGGTGCCAATCCATACACACTACGGGCAATTTGGGAACGGCAATTAGCCTAATCTACATGTCATTGGACTGTGGGAGGAAACCGGAGTATCCAGAGAAAACCCACCAAGCACAGGGAGAACATGCAAACTCCATGCATGCAGAGGTGGGAATTGAGCCTGGCCAGGAACCAAACCAGCACCCTTGAGGTGCAAGGCGACAGTGCTAACCACTAAGCCACCATGCCGCTTGCCCCTAACACAATGTAACAAAAACCACTACAAAACAACATTAATACTAAACTGATGGATTAAGCAGGTTGATATCGATACTTGTAAATGCACATGACAAAGTGTGCCACAAAATACAGCAATTTACTGAAAAATAGTTCTACATTGAGTTACAGTGAGAAGAGCTAACAAAACTACTTATAAGAAAAAAAGTTATAGTAATACAAGTAATAGTCAAGATCAACTCATTAGTTGAATATGGAATGTTTGTGACAGTCCCAGGGAGCAGGATTGAAGAGAGGAAAAAAAATGGCAGAAACTGTTTTTTATCCCTGTGTGGTTTCCCATGATCAGTCTGCTTCTTAGGTAGACAGGCATGAGAGTAATGGTCACTGGGACCAGAGGAGTTTTGCTTTCAGAACATTGTTCATTTGACCTTTACTGAGTCACACTTGATGCTCCTACAGCTTACTAGCAGAGAACACTAAAAGCAAACCATGTACATAAGAAGGCATTGGGATGTGGCTTATTCTGATGATTTGGCTCTGTGGAAGTTTGTGACACAATGTTCATATTTACACCATGACAAAAAAAATTTACCTTGTTTTTTCCCCAGAACAAAGTAAGCATCCCACACACAGGTCAGCCATTATGGCTATAGATTTTATTGAGATACACATTTTCAAGTGCCATGGTGATATCAGTGAACAACACACCGAAGAATCCCAACTGGGTCTGTTGTGTTTGTCATGTTTGGTGCTTTCCCCACTTTAACACATAGCAATTGGGTGTGTGACAAATCATGACTAATTGGATGGTAGAAAGCCGTGAAGTTTAAAGAAAACATGATGCACCATGTAGAATCTCTTTTAAAATATATATTAAAACCAGATAAAATCTGACTTGGGGAAAACTAAAAATAAATTCATATTGTGTTTTATATCACAGCACTGTTGAACTTTCAATTCAGTGTTGAAACAGGATCTTCCCCTGCATTAAATATTGCTATAAATAGTTAAGCATGTTGTGACCCATTAATGTATTGAAAAGGTATAGTGGTTGGTGAATTATTGATGTACAAGAGGAATAAAATCTGTTTGAAAATAATACTTTGGGACAGTGACTGAAAGAGACTTTGTTTTCTTCTAACAGGGCAAACTGCCATGTTTTTTTGCTCTTCCTTACATTCTTATTCTACGTATGCTGGAATAATAATTCCCACCACCGTCAAAAATCATATCTGTATAATTATACTGTATGATGCACATATTATTTGATATGGATGATGTAAATGTGAATGTACAGTACATGATGTAAACGTATTACATTTTAATGACGTAAACAGGTGGTGTTGGGAAAAGTTCATACCCACACTTGAGGTAATTGGTGTTGGTAAATCTGCTGTACATTACTGACCTCATAAGGTTCCTGATCTACAAATGACTGTCATATTAATGGGGACAAGCGACTGTGATAAAGTGCTTCTAAACCGCTTCGCTTCCTGTCTTAGTTTTTCTTTCTTCCTCTCGCGCTCCTCAGGTTTAGGAGTGCAGTGCCAGTGAGCCGTTAGTCATATTGCAGGCTGGAATTTCTCCCATTCCCCCCGTTTACCAAACATTCTTTGTTTCTCATTTCCCTCCCACACTACTGCGAACATGTACCCAACTTCCTCTCTCCTTTTTTTCTCTCTCTTGTCGTGTCTGTCTGGCTCTATATCTCCACCTGTCTATCACTCCCTCATAATGTTGCACCTTTTTTCTCTGCCTCCACCTTCAAAATGGATAGTTTCAGAACATATCTGTGTGTGTGTGTGTGTGTGTGTGTGTGTGTGTGTGTGTGTGTGTGTAAAGTAGGCAAGCGCTATTTTTGCTTCCTCAGCCGTGTTTTGTTTCGACCACGGCTTACTGCCAAGATGGTGTCATCAGCTGCTTCCTGATTTGCAGTGACGTTGTGTGATCTTTCTGTTTGAGTTCAGACCAGCAGAAAGTGGTGTTGGTATCTGACGGAAATGACGAAAACGAAAATTGAAAGCTGAAGAGTATCTGCTGGTGGGGGAACAAGTCAGCGCTAGGTGACTCGAACATGGACTTTTCTTAAGAGTACTTGTTGCGTCTTACGTTATGCTTTTTATTATAAGCAGAAGAGTTAAACACACCAGGAAGAGGAAAAATACTAGACTTAAGGTCCCAGAACAATTGACTGTATATAAAACCTATATATATATATATACAGTATATATATAAAACCTCCAGATTTGATTACCGCCACAGGGTCTGCGTGCATAAATTTGCATCTCCTGGGATAGGCTCCATGCCCCCCCGCGACATGAGTATGAGTGAGTGAGTAAAACGCAATTATAACACAGGAGAGGAGAGACTAGTGGTTCTACATATTCAACCCAAAAATGATGAAATTTGTATATATTTATTTTTATTTAAACAAGGCTTTTGTGTAATTGTTGGTTTTAACTGTAAATACTGAGATAAATATAGGACTCCTCCAGTTCCTCATTTACCCATTTAAGTGTTCTGAAGATCTACTGCCTGGAAGGCAGAGGTGGTGTGAGAAAGTAAATACAGAAGAAGTGGCCCATCATCATCATCATCATCGTTGTCATCATATTCATCATCATCATAGTCATAATCTATTTCTCTATCTATTATAACTTGATCTAATCACAATTCAAATCTGGGCTTTTTAGTTTATTCAGGATAACATGACAAAATCATGATTAAATTATGATGCCAAGACTATAATGAAATTATAATGCCAATACTTTTGCTGTGTTTAGATCTTCTACTGATATTTTACTTTTGTTCAACATCTTAATTCAGATTTTTCCCAAACTGTCGACATCATACACCTCGTTCCTGGGTAGCTGATATGCTGTTTTTCCCCCTGCTCAGCTCAACTGCACTTCCTTTATCCAGGTTAGTTTCATCAGAAACTCCAAGAGGTGCTCATTAAAACTCTCTAGGTATTTAGGTGTTCAGCACTTTATAAATAACACTGATCTTTCACTGAGCCTATGACACAGAGGAAGCGATACAACCAAAAAAAAAAAAAAAGCAGAACTGCACAGTACACAGATAAGATGAGCTCAACAAAGTTCAGGTCTTTTCCCTCAGATCACCACTTGACTCCCTGCAGCTCTTTGGGTTAGAGAGTGAAGGGACGCGTACACCATACACCATACACGTTCCCATCAAAACACATGAAAGTGAAAGACAGACAAGACAGAAACTGACACTTGATGATGGGACACAAATGGGAAAGAGGAAGACATTTTAACTCTCTAACCAAACCAGGGAAATTAAAATCTGTTATATCATGTATACGTAATGATGAGAAGGCAGAATATACACTATATGGACAAAAGTATTTTTCATTCCAAATCTGCAATGACATTGTATCCAAATATCCAAATTGTATCCTAGGTGAAAAAGTGAATTTTCAGATAGGATCATATAACACGATTTTTTCATAATACTTAATGCATCTTATCTCCCGATCCATGCTTAATTTTTTTGTAAATATGCATACAAGTTTATATTTTTATCAGATAAAATGAAACACATTTGCTAAATACAATTTCATGCCCTTTTATGTAATGTCTGTAACTTTTTTGAATTCAAATCTTTCAATTATCTTAATTGTTATTCAGATAAAATTTGGCCAACATTTTTTTTTACCTGAAAAGACATAAATCAGAAAAAGTGTATTATTCTAAAATGCAAAAAGATATTGCAACATAAATTTGACATGGTTACTTACAATACAGATTTTTAGTTTTTTAAGCTTTTACCCATAACCATCTCTCATGCAAATCATTGAGGTAGCCATAGAATTTTAATGGTATATGTGTTAATGTGTCTAATTGGGAGCATTTAAACAAAACCACTGTTGTTAGTAATTTTGCGGGGGAAAAAATCCAAAATTCTTTCATTTAAGCAACATTCTTTACAGGTCATGTAGTTCTAGAAACTTACACCAATGTTAGTATCAATACTCATAAAGGCATATGATTAATTTGCATTTAAAATTAGTTTTGTTTTCAGGGAAGTAAGATTGGTCACTTCCATTTTGTCTAAACTTTAGCAGTAGCTTCTTTGGCACACATATTTTTTATATTATATGCATAGCATAAAAATGGCTGATACTTACAGTTTCCACTCTTCTCGGAAGGCTGTCCACAAGATATTGAAGAGTTTCTGTGGGAATCCGTGCCCATTCATTTTGTAGATCATTTATGAGGTCAGGCACTGATGTTGGACGAGAAGGCCTGACTTGCAATCTTTGTTCCAGTTCAACCCAAAGGTGCTCGATGGGGTTGACGTCAGGGCTCTGTGCTAGGGCCAGTCAAGTTCTTCCACAACTAACTCATCAAAACATGTCTTTATAGTCCTTGCTTTGTGCCATGGGGCACAGTCATGTTAGAATAGAGAAGGGTCTTCCCCAAACTGTTGCGCAAGATTTCATGGTATGCTGAAGCATTAAGAATATTAAGCTTTACTGGGGATAAGGGGCCCGTTTAAAACATCTCAATTCTATAATTAACAGGTTTGTGCAAATACTTTTGTCCGTATTGTTTAAATCTCTGTCACATCTCAGTCACACCCCAGTTCACTTACCTATGCCCAAAGGAAATTTTAACTTCTCAGTTGCATGAAGTTTTCTTCAAAGAAAATATACTCAGCAAAAAAAGAAACGCCCCTTTTTCAGGACTGTGTATTTCAACAATTATGTTGTAAAAATCCAAGTAACTTTACAGATCTTCATTGTAAAGGGTTTAAACAATGTTTTCCATGCATGTTCAATTAACCATAATCAATTAATT
>JAQMYL010000018.1:6553573-6570474 GCA_030014365.1 Clarias pachynema
CAGAGGGGAGGGATGAGAGGTACTTAGTGCTCCCACATTAATCACAGCTCTACAGCCAATCAGGGGCGTCTGTGAGCGGATAGCGCTGTCCTCCGAGTGTGTTATGCCACCCTCAATGGTGTGTGAGCAAGCGGTTTGAAAAGATGTGGTCGGCTGGTGTCACGTGGTTCGAAGAAAACACGTGATAGTCTTCGGCCCTCACGACTGAGTGGTAGTAATAGCCTTAATGTGGGAGCCCCCCTAGTGACGGGGAGGAATTGGACATGACTAAAATAAGGAGAAAATCAGGGGGAAAAAAGGCGTAATTAATATTTTCATGTAATTCTAAATTTATGAATTTTATGAACATTAATATTTGTTTCTAAATGGTGTTTCTCTGCTCATCTGCCCATATTGTTGTGCCACCCCTGGTAACTAAATCTTTTGGTATCATACGACAATTGTAGAAGCTGTACAAAGCATTACATCATCCGTCAAAAGAGCCAAGTGTGCAAAAAAAATCTTCTCAAAACATCAAACCACTTGTCAGCAGAGAAAAGTTTTGGACCTCCCAAGTCAATCTCCTCGTGCTTATTCAATGAAAAATGCATTTAAATAGCTGAAAAACAGACGCATACAGACATTACGCGCATTCTGTGGTACAGGACATTAACGATTAAAAGAGACACGTAAATTATCCCCAATTTATTATTTTTTAAAATAAAATATTTGCCTTCTCTGTAAATTCGTTGTTATACATGCACAAATTCCCCTGTAACTGAAATTACTAACTGGTTTCTCATTTATATAGAAAATCATTTATTTAGTTGACAGTGGTGACTAAAATCGACTAGATATATAATGATTATTAATTACAATTAACTACAGTATCACTATAGAACTATCCCAGAATTGGTCACTATTCTATTAATATGTAAGGAATCAAACATGATGAATCATGATGTTACAGGAAATTAATTAACCAATGGGTTGATTTCCTGTGGCATGACATACACAGTAGTATACAGTAACATCATTTTCTTATAACAGCACATCCTGGAGCGTTTTTATTTCTCTTATATTATAATTTATCAATGATTTCAACTTTCATTTAATTATTAAAGAATAACCTGTCATGCTTTTTATTTGGTTATAGGCTAGGAACATTGTTGGATTTCTATGAAAAATATGTAATGTCTTAGTTTGTGTACTTTATTTTACATTTCTGCATTTGACTATAAAACTAAACATTTCTGCAATGACTATAAAACTATACATGCATGGGTGGGAAAAATATTAATGTCACTGTCGCCACACAACACTGGCTTTAATCATGAAAAAGAGTGAGTCAATTTTACTGAAAATTACACTGTAATTGTAATAAAAATAATTTCCATTTCAGCTCTTTAATGTTATCTAGCTAAGTAGATTCCCAGTGGGCAGAATTTTATCATCATACACATTATTGTCTCGTGCAATTGCTGCTGCGTGACCTTATCTACCAACACTGCCACTTTCTCTGACTGAACGTCATTGAACATCATGTGATAAGACTGCCGCAGCTATTACTTAGTTTTTAAAAGGGTAGTTAACAATAGGAATTAAAATTTGCACTGATTTTATCCTGGCATTATTTTGTAGAACATCAAAGAATGACCACCTTGAAAAATGTTTTGTACAACTTGTACCATAATCTGTCGAAATGCATACCGTTGACATTCTACAAGAGGCAAAATTCACATATTTAGACTACACTGTGACACTGATATAGGCCCAAACTTTCACAGCACTGTATGCACATGTCGAAGTGTCTGCAGTCTGGGTGTCAAAAGACATCAAGTCACAGTATATGAAACAAAGTTTTTATTTTTTTATTTTACATATTTGTACATAAACATTTCTTCCCTCAAATAAAGAATCTGAATACAATAGGATGAAAATGATATTAACACACTCATTTAAAATGACTCGTGTCAGAGGATCAACATTCACAAAATGTTGAATACCAATCAGTGTGAACATATTACCAAAAGCTACGACTCGACTACAAGGCAGGCATGTTTCCTTTTAGACGTTTAGCACCTTCAAATCAAACGTTTCAGTTCAAGACTACCATTTGTGCGGAATAAAACAGGCCAAAATACTGTCCAACTTAAAATTGTCAGCAGTTAATTTTTGTTTTCTTTATACAGTGAGGTCTTTTTAGCTTTTTAAGTCTGACTTTCTACTAATTTTCTGACTATATCTTTTACTTTTATACTGTTGTTTCTTTTTTCTTTTTGTAATTTGACATATAATTTGCTGGCAAATATAAAAATTAAGGACTATTAAGAAGCAAGGCCAATCACTGCACAGAAAGCCAGGAACAGTATCTGAGACACACTTGAGTTTTTCTGCAGTCAGGAAGTGCTCCGTCATTTGTATTTGTACATCCATAGAAGCAAAAGAAAAGTGGCTCTTGTCTTTATTGAAGCCATGATGGTGGAAGGTTTTGGGTGATGACAGCAGGGTTTATTTTGAAAGTGTCTTCTCGGCCATGTGCTTTTGCTGGCTCTCAGCATGCCTGTACACAAAAACAAACACACACACACACACTTTATATCAATACAGAACAAGCTACAGAAGATACTGTAACAGTTACCTTTTAATGCAAAAAATGACCTGATCATTCTCTAAATTAGAGATTGAGTTCAAATCATATCTCTTTTATATTAAGGTTTTGTTTTGTAGGGCTTTTTCACCTGGCCACTTTGGCCGAGTGCTATAGACTGACCAGATGAGATGCAGCGACACAGGGCAGATAAACATTATTCTCTGTCCTTAACAACCATGATGTTATAAAAGCCATGACCTCATCAGTTATAAATAAAAGATAAATGGAAGCAGCAAAAGCACCAGGATAAATAGCAAAAGCCTCACCTAGTCAGGTCTTCAATGTCCACTAGCATAGCGTCCTGCTCCATGTGAAGCTCATCTCTAATCAGCAGCAGCTGCACAAGCTCCTCATTCAGACCTGCTCCGAGACACGGCACACACACAAGTTAACAAAATAGTCCAAAACCCGAACGTACAGTATACAGCCTCTGTGACACTCAAGCTTTATTTTTATATACCATAATGCAATTAAAATTGACCAAATTGTACAAATGAGCAACAATTATCAATCTCCCACCCACTCTTTATGTTGTACTTTAATGATATGTAATTGCACAAACAAATGAAAGATGGTACGAGAGTAGCAGTGTTTTCAATCATCCTCAAGCAGCAAGGAAAATTCCCAAAACTGAGGGAACCCCTCCCCACCCACACACACACACACCCACTCACACACATACCACATACTGTACACGTATGATGACACTGCACTTTGAGAAGGGCAACTATAGTGACTCAACTTGAGCCTCATCTTTTGCATAACATACTGTATTCCTCTGCTTTCTTTTTAGCATGAGACTCTCATGAGAATTTGCATGAGAAGTTAAACTTTCAAAAGTCTTATGGGACCTGTTAAACTGCTCGGGTGTACAATTTCCCAGTTCAGAGGTACTTTCTCAATTAGTTGGAGTGCATGCTTTCAGAAACGCCTGCACAAAATCCCCTCTACATATATTGTACGGATGTATGTGGGACGTGATCAATGAACCTGGTTACTCGAGACTGCACGCATGATTCAGTTATTATTGGTGCGTTTCACTATGGTCACTGGCTGCTGTGTAAAACTGAATCATTAATTTTGAACGCCTGAATAGCAGCACATACAGTATACTGTGCGTACTCGTTGTACTCATTAATCTCGCACTTCAGTCTTACAGTATTTGTAGCAGTTCCAAGCCTTTAAATGTTACCTAATTGATTCAAATTTGCATATTTTTCTTTATAAACACACCCTTCGGATTCTACCATTGTTCCTTATGTTTTTGTTTTTGCTAAGAGCAAAGGTGGTCATTTACTAAAGACCCTAATTTGTCACACAGTGATGTTAAACATTCCAGAACTGCAGTATCTGGTATTGCATGCTGAAGCAGAATAAAACTTCAGGATAGTAATTCTGAGAAGTCGTCAGAATGTACCGGAGAATCACCGAAGCGGTTAATAAAACGAAAGGGAAATCAGGAAGACAGACTGAATACAGTATTTTACCAGTAACATTGACAGATTGCGAAATCCTTGTAAAACTTGTTTAAAAAAAGCATAATATGTCAATGTTACAAGCTCAGTTGGATTGATTTTTTTTTTTCATTTCCCAAACAGAATCATTAAAAAAAATCCACAGGGTTGTACATTTCCAAAATCGTTTTTTACTTCCACAAATATACGTCTGCTTAAAAAAAGAAAGTGTGCACTTACTTTCAATCTGTGAGTGGAGGTCATTGACGATGACCTGCAGCTGACCCAGTGTCATGTCTCGCAGATCTGTGGGCTTTAGGCTTCTTTTCATCAGACACTCACTGATGTGGGGCATGTGGGGAAGCTATACACACACACACACACACACACACACACACACACACACACACACAAAATTAGTTATACTGTTATTATGCTGCAAGACATGTTTATATATATATATACTGTACATCTCAGAGAGTACAATAACTATACATGTAGATATGTAGATTTCTGTTATTGGAGGTTGTATAAAATTTTTTGTATAAAATCCCATGCTTTAAACAGGAAGTTATTTATTGCACACTATCCACATCCATATGAGTAAGTGAGCACGCAAGCTGAAATCATACTAGCCACACAGCTATGACATAACCTACGCTCAGTTGTAAACATAAACATGTGTACAGAATCTTTGCTTTTGTGTCAGAATGTATAAGAGTTAATACTCTGTCATACCTACAGTATGGGCCAGGGGTAGCTCAGTGGTTAAGGCATTGGACTACGGTTCGGAAGATCCCAGGTTCAAACCCCACAACCACCAAGTTGCCACTGTTGGGCCCCTGAGCAAGGCCCTTAACCCTCAACTGCTCAGATGTGTACTGAGATCAAAATGTAAGTCGCTCTGGATAAGAGTGTCTGCCAAATGTCTAAATGTAAACGTACAGTAATACTCTATCCTCCATAAAGCTTTGCCATTCTGCAATTCAGTTTTACTAGATAAAAGTCTCTCATTGGGACACCATTGGTATTAGTTTGTTTCTTAAAGTTAGAATGACTTTGATGAAATGATGTTGGAGCACCGGTGACTACTGTACATGATGGGATAACAATGAATGGGGTGTTGGATGCTTTCCATTGGACCACTAGGGAGCATGCTTCAATCCTTGTAAATGCACATACATGACAAAGAGCATCACAAAAAGAGTGGTGAGAAGAGCTAAAAAAAAAACTTATAGGGAAAAGAATAATTATGAAGTATGATGCAGATATGTTAATTTCAACGAAAGAACCAAGAAACAAAGTCATGATGACAGAATGGATTATTTCTACACAAGCATGATTGATTAATTGTGATCACCAGTAATAGTCAAGATCATCTCATTAGGTGAATATGGAATGTTTGTTACCGTTCCAGGGAGCAGGAAAGTAGAGAGTGAAAAAAAAGGGCAGAAACTATATTTTTTTTAACCGTGTGGTTTCCCATGATCAGACTGCTTCTTAGGTAGACAAGCATAGGAGCAATGGTCACTGGGACCAGAGGAGTTTTGCTTTTGAAACATTGTTCATTTGACCTTTACTGAGTCATGCTTTATGGTTTTTAGCTGCTTACAGGCTAAAAAAACACTAAAAACAAACCGTGAAGGCATTGGGATGTGGATTCTTTTATTCCGAAGATTTGGTTCTATGGAAGTGTAATGTTTGGTGATTTCCACAGTTTAACACATAACAATTTGGTGCATGACAAATCATGACTAATTGGATGGGTGCAAGCCATTAAAGTTAAAGAAATCATGATGCCCCATGTAGGAATTCTCAAACCGAGTCAAAGACAGGTGCATCTCAATAAATTAGAATATCATTGAAAATTAGATTTATTTCAGTAATTCAATGCAAAAAGTGAAACTCGTATATTAGATAGTAGGGCTGAAACGATTCCTCGAGTAACTCGAGTAATTCGATTACAAAAAGTGATCGAGGCAAAATCTTCTGCCTCTAAGCTTCTTTTGATCAATTTTAAAAGCTTGCATTATGTTTTTTGCCTGTGTCTGGAGGTAGTGAGGAGAGGCACAGAATCCAAGTTACTTGAGGTCCAGTGTAAAGTTTGTCAGTGGTGGTTTGAGGAGCCACATCTTCTGCTGGTTTTGGTCCAGTGTTTTATCAGGTCCACCAGGAAGTTTTAGAGCACTTCATGCTTCCCTCTGCTGACCAGCTTTATGGAGACGCTGATTTCATTTTTACAGCAGGACTTGGCACCTGCCCACACTACTAAAAGTACTAATACCTGGTTTTAGGACCATGGTATCCCTGTGCTTCTATGGGGTATTGTGAAGAGGAAGATGACATCAGACCCAACAACGCAACCTGGGCTTCCATCTCAGCAATGCCAATGACTGATCGCCTCCATGCTACGCCACATTGATGCAGTAATTCATGCATAGGGAGCCCCGACAAAGTATTGAGTGCTGTACATGTTCAAACAATTTTTTAGTTAAAATTCTTTTTTTGGGGGGGTTTGGGTTTTTCATTAGTGGTAATAAACACTTGAAATACATCAGTCTGTGTGTAATGAATCTATATGAGTTTCACTTTTTGACTTATATATTATATATTATATTATATTATATATTGACTTAAATAAATCAACTTTTCAATGATATTCTAATTTGTTGACAAGAACCAGTAATTTAATATTGTGTTTTCTACTACGAAGTTTAACTTACAATTAGGTGTTAATAATTTTTATAGTAACTTCAGAAACAGGATCTTAAATATTTCTATAATGATTATAATAATTAAGCATGTTGTTAAAAAGTGTGTTGAAAAGTGATAATTGTTGGTGAATTGCCGATGTATAAGAGGAATAAAATCTTTTTAGACATAATACCATGGGACAGTTACAGCAACTTGTTTTTTCCTCCAACAGGGCAAACTGTCACTACTTAGACTCGTTTATTCTAAGTATGTCAGAAAAATTCCACCAACATCATCTCTTTTAGTGATGCATTTTGGTGATGCAAACAGGTGGTGTTGGGAAAAGTTCATAGCCACACTTGAGGTAATTGGTGTTGGTAAACCTGCTGTACATTACTGACCTCATTAGGTACCTGATCTACAAATGATTGTCATTAATGGGGACAAGTGACTGTCACAAAGTGCCACTGAACTGCTTCCTGTCTTTAGAGACAGAAAGCATAGAGGATCGCATGATTAGTTTCCTTTCTTGGTCTCCCTCTCTCTCTCGTTCTCTCCTAGGACTAGCAGTGCCGTGCCAGCGAGTGGTTAGTCATAGTGCACGCTGGGATTTCTCCTCCTGCAGTGAGATACAGAAATCCCCCCCTCCGTTTACCAAACGTTCTTTCTCACACATTTTTTTCTCCCCCACTACTGCGAACACAAACCCAGCTTCCTCTCTTCCTCTTTTTTTTCTCTCTCTCCTGTTGTGTCCCTCTGGCTCTATAGCTCCACCTCTCCATTCCTCCATCAAAATGTTACAGCTTTTTGTCTGCTTCCACCTTAAACCACTATTCCACCATAGGTTCAGAATGTGTGTGCGCGCTACAGTATTTCTGCTTCCTCAGCCGTGTTTTGTTTCAACAACGGCAGGCTGTCAGGGTGATGTCATCAGCTGCTTCCTGATTTGTGGTGACGCCGTGTGATGAGTTCAGACCAGCAGAGAGTGGTGTTGGTATCTGACAGAAATGATGAAAACGAAAACTGAAAGCTGAAGTCTGCTGGTGGGGGAACAAGTCAGCGCTAGGTGACTCGAACATGGACTTTCCTTAGGATTACTTGTTGCATCTTACGTTATGCCTTTTAATGAGAAGAGGAGATAAACACACCAGGAAGACGACACAAGGTCCAAGAAAAACCGACTGAATTAAACGCTATACATGTTCAACACTAAATTCTGATTTTACTTTATTTTCTGTTAGGTAAAAATGAAACTTGAATATTTTATTAAATATTTAATGTTAGCATAGAACTTACTCATTCTATGCATTTTTTTTTTGTATTAAACATTGTATTTTGCTGAATCGTATTCAAATTACTCTTAGATGAAGCTTAGGTTGTATAAAATTATTTTTGCAAGGTCACATGCCCTCCATTTCAACCCTCCTCAAGACTGGAAGGACTTTTTATGTTATTGTTATATGTACTGCAAATACTTGGATAAATATAGGATTCCTCCAGTTCCTCATTTATTCATTTAAGAATTTTGGAGTTCTGCTGCCTGGAAGGCAGAGGTGGTGTGAGAAAGCAAATACAGAGGAAGAGTCTGCAGTGTTTCCCACACGAAGAGTATACTTTACATTTACATTACGTTTACATTTTACATTTCATTTACAGCATTTAGTAGACTCCCTTATCCAGAGTTACTTTTTTAAAATCTCATTTTACATCTGAGAAGTTGAAGGTTAAGGGCCTTGCTCAAGGGCCCAACAGTGGCAACTTGTCAGTGGAGGGGTTTAAACCTGCGACCTTTTGGTCAGTAGTCCAACGCCTTAGCCACTGTTATACAGGATACTTTTTAATAGTAATGCAAAAAAAATAGTAATGCAAAAAATGGCTAAAATGCTCTGGTTTTTAAGGGCCAAGCACTCTGACAAAAGTGCCATCTTTATACACAAAAGAGTGTTTGGTTCTTAATTTTTGCTCACTTGGTTTTAATCTTAACATACAGTACTGCACAGGTATGTGTGAAATGAGAAATATCAAATAAATTAAAATATTATTATAAATCTGTGCTTGAAGTTTAAATACTGTATGTATTCTGCTTAGAAAATGTAGAAAATGTAAATATGATTGACAAAGTTATCATCTCCAAGAGATTTATTGATTAATTAATTTGTTTAAAATTAATCTGAGCAAAAATTCAAAGTTTTTTAGTTTACTTAGGAGATGTGACAAAATTATGATGAAATTATGATTTAGAATTTAGAAATTAGAATTTCAATTATATTTCATTTTTGTTCGTTCAAATCTTTCCCCAACATGTCGACATCATACACCTTGGTTCTGGATAGCCGATATGCTGTTTTTCCCCCTGCTCAGCTCAACTGCACTACCTTTCTCCAGTTAAGTTTCATCAGAAACTCCCAGAGGTGCTCATTAAATCTCTCTAGGTATTTAGGTGTCCAGCACTTTATAAATAACACTGATCTTTCACCGAGGCCCTGACACAGAGGAAGCAATACAACCAAAAAGAACAGAAAGCGGAACTGTACGGTACTGATACGGAATCAGGTCTTTTTCTCTCAAATCTCCACTTGACTCCCTGCAGCTCTGTGGGTTAGAAGGTGAGGGGACACATACTGTATGCCGAACAATGAAAGTAAAAGACAGGAGAGACAGAAACTTTGGACACAAATGGGATAGATGAAGAAATTGTAATTCTTGAATCAAAGCAGGGAAATTAAACCTGATCAAATCTGTTATTTGATGCATACGTAATGATGAGTTCATCATTGGTGTTCATCAAGTTGGTGTCTATGGGGCAGCAGATTGTACGTTACATTTTTTCTTGGGGGTGCTCTTGCTCCTATTTGGGACTTCTATAGTCATAACCACTGACCCCAGCTGTTACTCTCACAAGCCAGACATCTACCAGAGCATCCCAGACTGAGGCCCCAGTTCACTAATTTACTGTAAGTCCAAACTAATCTTATTCTGGGGTCTGACTGCCACAGCCTGGTCCCTCAATACGTATCTCTGTAATTGCTCTCTTGTGTCTCCTTTCAAGACCCAATAAAAGGACATTTCTCAGTATCTAGAAGCTTTCTTTATAAAAATGTAAAGTGACAAATCGTGGAAAGAACAACAAATCAGGAAGTACTGCTAGAAAGAAAATAATCAATGACAGGAAATGGAGTCACTGTTATTACCCTGAATTTGATTATCCAATATCAGCATGTGTTTTGTTTGCCTGGAACTGCTGTCAGAGTCACTGTTATAGAAAATTCATCAACAGTTTCTGACTTATCATGACGATGATGAAGATGATTTAGATTATATTTTTCAACGCACTCACCAGGTCTGCCACTGGCGACTTCTTGCGGTTCTGTTTCTCCACCTCCACCTGCATCTTGGCCATGGGTTTGGCCATCGCCAGTGCCAGTTTGGCCTCTGCCTGCAGCTTTTTCTGTCTACTCAGGAAGTCCATATCCTCCAGAGACTCAGAGTCATCTTCTGTGGTGTCCCGGTCTGAGTACGATGAACTCTGCTTGCTCTACAGGTGGAGGTGGATAAATAGTGAGGAAAAAGATATTTAATACATTTAAATGGATTTTAAGGAATATTTGGATGGTGCCTTGGTACAGCACTATAGAATACATTAGGGAATGAATATTATACCTCTATCCGCTGACAACAAAAAACAAAACATTTGAAAATGTTGTGCACAAAGATGTTTTTGTGTGTCTGGATTTAAATTAAATTCAGCTTAGATTTGGTCCATTGCTATAAGCTGCTTTTCCAAACTAGCTAATTCCCGTCTGAATACAGTGACATGTTCTTCATCAGTATTCAATTAAATAGATTAAATAGGAAATCTTACTGTATACAGTAATATAATATAATACTTTTACTACTGGTGCATCCACAAAACATCCCGGGTCCACGTCTTATAGTCTGTTTATAGTCTTATAGTTTCTTGATAAGATTTTAACAGTTTGCATTCACTCTTGTCATCACATGCAGCCATGATCATGTGTGTCATTCGTATCCACATATATCCTGATACAACATGCTTGAAGCAAATACAGCTGTTAGAAAACAATCTCTGTTTTTTTCTCCTCTGGAAATGCCCTTGGCCCCGACACTTGAAGCTCTAAACACTTTCATCTAATTCACAAGTGCATTTGCATTGCAACATACACATACGCATGACACATTTGTGTAAAATTATTCATGAGATCTGGCATATGAGGATCTTCTGAAGCCCATCTGACTTCCTGAACTGACAGGAAATGAAAAGAGACAGATGGCCCTGAACATGATTCTTTTCTCGTTCTTTTTCTTGTGGTTCAGTGATCCATGTCTAGCACAGACTACACTTAATATTCACATCTCATTTGCTTCGCTTGTTAAGCGCAACCATCCTTAAAATTGTCAAAGAATGTGATCCTTTTTAATAGCAAATTATATTCTTTATTGTGCATGAGGTGGGAGGCTCGTGTTAGTTGCACAGTTACTCTTTAGGACGTGTCATCAGAGTTTGAAACGTGTCATCATATATACTGTGTGTGTGTGTGTGTGTGTGTGTGTGTGTGTGCAGTACTGTGCAAAAGGCTTAGGCACCATAGTATCTTCAGTACAAATTTTGTTATATGTGGTTTATCATGTTCAATCATGAGGTATGTCCAAACATACCTCAAAAAATAAATAAATAAATAAATAAATAACATTACAAAAGAATATTTGCATAGCTGTAAAGAAAGCAAAACATCATATCACAGACTAGTTTTCACACGGAAACAAACAAAAAAAAACCTAATGTACAGTACGCTTCTGGGTTTTGCATGAAAATAGAAAGGAGCAAGTGTGACAAAGTAACTAGTACTCATATTCTCCACGCTCAGTAAAACCTAACAGCTGTTTAACCAACATCACACAGTTGCAGCAGATTTATCGGCTGCGCATCCATGATGCATCCATTACTCCCATGCCTCCGCAGCCACTGGATCACAATCCAATAGAGCACCATTGTGATGTTGTGGAGTGGGGGATTTGTGTGTCATCCTGTGGTTATAAAGGGATGGACATGGTGTGCAGCAATACTCAGGTAGGCAGTGGCATTTAAATGATGCGTAACTGGTACTAAGGACCCAAACTCAGGCTGGATGAATGCTTTTATGTTGTTTAGCTCAAATTCTGACCGGACCATCCGGATGTTGCAGCAAAAATTGGTCAAAGGCTTTTCATTCTTTAATTGGCCAATTTTGGTGAGGCCATGCGAACTGTTGCCTCAGTTTCCTGTTTGTAGCTGACAAGAGTGCCATCCCGTGTGGTCTTCTGCTCCTGTAGCCCATCTCCCTGAAGGTTCAAAGTGTTGTGTGTTTGGAGATTGTGAGCCGCAATTGTAATGAGTTATTTGAATTACTGTTGCCTTTCCATCAGCTTTATCCAGTCATGCCATTCTCTCACATTAACATGTTCATCCAATGAACTGCTGCTCACTGTATATTTTCCATTCCATTATACATATCATTCTCTATAAACCCCGCCCATAGACTACGGAAGGCTAAAAAATCCCAGTAGAGCAGCAGACCAGCCCATCTGGCACCAACAACCATGTCACGTTCAAAATCACTAAAATGACATTTCTACCCCATTCTGGTGCATCATCTTAACCATGTCTACAGGCCTAAATGCACTGGGCTGCTGCTGCTGTGATTGGCTCATTAGATACTTGACTTAATGAGCAGTTGAACAGCTGTACCTAATGAAGTGGCTAATGAGTATACAGTATATCCATACTCTCATTGAATAAAAAAATATTCCCATTAGAGGAATATCATATATAGTTTTAAACATCTGACACTCTTAAGACTGACCTCAAATACAGTAGTTTGGGCCAAATATTTATCCCTGAACAAATATATGATTAAATCTATTAATACGAACGGCCGAAATCAAAATTTCGACTCTGTCATTATGAGATTACATGCATGTAAAATCCCTTCATCGTCCATCGCCATGGGGAAAAACCAAAAGACATGATGCTTGTTGACTTGCAGAAGTCAGATACTGGATATCCAAAATGCACAAACACAAAAAATAAAAATGTACAAAAAACAGCAAGAAAAAATTATTTAAATATCAAGAAGAACAGTATTAAGTATTAAGAAACAATGCTGAAAAATCTGGACCTGAATGTATGCTAGGAAAAGTAAGCATGAGCACTGCAGCTCAACAGTATTCCTAAGGACATTTCTGTGGTATGTGATATTTAGATATTTATTATTATTATTTTTTTTTTTCTTCAAATAATGCATAGTTATGCTCACAAAAAAAGTAGTGCTGCTTAAAAGACCTGGTATACATACAGTAATAATGCTTATGATTAATTAACAAATATATCTTTCTTTTTATATTTAAAAGCATTTAATTTTTATAACCTAAAGTTTATTTAAATATATTTACCACTGAAAGAAAACATTTAACAAATCTATAATTTAAAAGATAATATTTTATCATTTTAAAAATGTTTTACTTGATCGACACATGTCTGTTTTTTAATTTTAACATTAATTTAATAACAAACATTTATTTGGCAATAAACCTTTTGGAAGGAAAACCTTCTACTGTTTGGGTACATATTTTTTTTCTGGGTTGCTACAATATAATTTTATTCACAAAAACACTTGCAAAAAAAAAAAGGGGGTTAGATCAGCTGCTTCCGGTAAGTTTGTAATCATATATACTGTATATCAAAAAGGTCATGAAAATAATATCAACTAACTTTTAATTAAACGGCAGGCAATAATTTGGAAATATTTTCATTTAAATTATTATCATTGACATAATTTTTGTGCTTCATTTCATTTGAGGAATGGAGTTGTCCAAACACACAGATAGTTAGATACATGAAACGCTATTGTGATAAAAATCTCTGTCACCACTGTGTGTGCATGTTTGTACTTCATATGCATAAAATAATTTCAACCTGTTTAATCACCGCACCATGATGAAACTGGCTCTGCTGCAGAGGAGAAGTTCATTTAGAGTTACCAGCCTCAGAAATCACCAATTAACAACCAGCACCTCAGATTAAAGCCATTATAAAGGCTTTACAGATCATGAGTAGCGGATACATCTCAATATCGACTGTTTAAAGGAGATTATTGCATATTTTGGATGTCTTCAGCATTGCTTTACAGTGTAGAAAGAAATAAAAAATAAGAAATGACCATGGGGTTAGAAAGTGATCCCAAACTTTTGAGCGGTAGTGTATATTTTCAGGATGTTGGGAAAATCCAGCAAGTTTTTTTTTTTTTTAAAGTGAATTGTGAATGAAGCTCTGATTAGGTGAAGTACGAATCCTTCTCTACCGCAAGCTGTTGCATATCTTATGGTAAACTAAAACAAAATGGCTGCTGGGAAGGTTTGCTTTTATGACCACATGACAGTGGGGACATTTTCACTCAGGCCGTGTGTGAGCAACTTTTTGACTATGAGAATTAAAGCAGGATTGAGCAGTCGAGCAGAGTTGAGTCAATTCTTTTCTGGCGGTTTAGTGATTTAGGTTATATCAGTTCTGTGTGTGCGAGAGAGAGAGTGTATATATACCATCGGGGACAGAGGTGTGTCCAGACTGGTCTCTGTCTTGCTGTCATCTGCATCGCTGTCTTTGTCACTTCCACTGTCATTAACAAAGCAGATCTGCAGGTTCATGCCACTCTGTAGCCTGTAACACACATACAAGAATAATTAATCTCTATAGATTTCCATGGCATGCCTTTGGTGACAATATGTGACACATAAAGGTTCCTATTGTTTCACAATATGTTAGAGCAGTCAGCTGTGCTGTGATTTCCTGTCCAGGGAGGAAGCAAGCGTGTTCTTTTGGCTGTTATCATGGAAAAGGTTTCTAATCCTGATATGACAAAGCTGTGAGTAATATTATCTTTACAGAAATCAGAAAAAAGTGACACAGTATCAATAAAAGTGTCTCTATAGAGATATAGAATGCTCTATAGAGCGCAATGAGAAAGGAGAGTCAATGCTTTAAGGACAGGAGACTCAGATCAATTCAGATTAGAACTTAATCTGTCCATCTGCACTCTCTTCCTAGATGATTTTTACCAATTAATGATCAATAGTGTCTGCCCAGCCCTCCTGATTTTCACACAGTCCTGTGTGTCTGGGATCAATACTGGACTTATCCTGTGCTGCAGGCAGTCCCAAAATAACAACAAACACACCCTCGATCTCCTCGAAGCAAATAAAAGCTGATGGCAGCAATTCATTTGGAGAAAATAGAAACGAATAACACAGATAGTAGTGAAGTTCTGATGGATAAATGAGCGAAAATATGGGAGTAATATGGACATTCATGGTATCAGAACAGACATGCATTATAGTCTCATTATCTCATTACAGCACAAGCTGTTTGTTGTTTTGATTTGCTACCATGGAACTTTCATTATTTCCAAGCAAATAGGTTGTAGTTCATGTAAAAAACAAACAAACTTAAAAATCAATACATTTTTAACAGGGTTAACAGATGCGCCCCAAAGTGTATGTTAACGCTCTGACTGAAATACCGCTCAGATAATGATTTTAAAAAAAATCATAACTCAAACTCCCTTTTCACCTTCCTCCAAATGCGCCGTTCTATTCTCTATATAAATGAGCTACTGCTGAGCCACGCCCCTGCAGAGAACAGGAAAAGCTGCGCTCCTTATATGAGGTCACAACAGGGGAAAATTTTTGTTTAGCAAATACAGAAATGGGGGAAAAAGAAAAAAGCAGGATTTTTTTTTCTCACATTTTTGTTCGCACTCCTCGAGGTGCAATGAAAAATCAGGATTGTTGACTAACTTGATGAGTAACTTAGTTGGCAACAAATGCAACTGTCGATTAGTTGGCGGCATCATAGCGTTTTTCACGCTGTCACAGAATGCTCTGACGTGAGTCATTTCCTAATTTATCTTCGCTTCCTTCACAGATCAAGACTTAACCATGCCCCTGCCACCACACACACTTAATAATGCTTAATAATGTAATAGCCATTCAGTGGCGGCACAGTGGCGTACTAGTTACAGTAGCACCGTCGCCTTGCACCTCCAGATTCCGGCTTCGATTCCTGCCTCCGATCTGTGTGCATGGAGTTTGCATGTTCTCCCCATATTTGGTGGGTTTCCTCCGGGTAATCCGTTTTCCTCCCACAGTGCAAAGACATGAAGATTAGGTTGATCGAAGTTCCCAAATTGCCCGTAGTGTGTGACTGAGTATGTGTCTGTGTGCCCTGAAATGGATTGGCACCCTGTCCAGGGTGTACCCCGCCTCGTGCCTTAAGTCCCCTGGGATAGGCTCCAGGCCTCCCGCGACCCTGAATACAGGATAAAGTTGTATAGACGATACGATTTTGACAACCTCTTCTTTATTTTTTTATTTATCTTTTGTTTCAGGAGGAAAATTCATTAAAAGACATCTTCGTCTTCATTGTCTTTATTGTTATTTATCACGACTAAAATGTTATGTGATTCATGATCCAAATAATTAATTATTCATTTCAGTAATCGATAGATTATTTATCTGTATAAAAATGTGTCTGTTGCAGTCGTACTGGAGACCTGTCTAAGTAGCTCCAGTGAGTTTGCATAATTTGTCCCTTTAATCAGTGAAAAGAGAAATTTATTAATTAAAAACAGTTAAATTTTAGCCAATTAAAACATATAATGTCATTATAACTAACATAACTGTGCTATTAAAGCTGTTTGTATTTTAAAGACATTTTGTCCGTAAATTTAAAGGCATAGAATGACTAGGAGGGTGGAAGTCTGTGCTAATGCGTTTTTCCATGTAGATGATGACTGACAGGAATATGAAGGTGTGTGTGTATGTGTGTGTGTAGATGACCTACATCTCATATGACTTGTCCAGAATCCTTTCAAGGAAGTGTACACTGTCCCTCCACACAAGACAACCCAACCAATGTGTGTGTGTGTGTGTGTGTGTGTGTGTGTGTGTGTGTGTGTGTGTGTGTGTGTGTGTGTGAGTGTGTGTGAGACATTGCAAGCTTCTTCTCTTTTGGGAAGCACGTCTATGCCGGGATCTGCACATAGATGGGGAAGTCCTCCCCTTCATCG
>JAQMYL010000018.1:6641749-6654656 GCA_030014365.1 Clarias pachynema
TTCTCGTCTGCGGCAGAGGTAGGTTTTGGTCTCGCCCTCCTGGGATGGCCTTCATGAGAGCCAGTTTCATTATGGTGTTTGACGGATTTTGCAAATGCACTTGACAATACTGTTCTTTGTTATTACAGAAAGGCTGACCTCTGTGTCTTAAAATAACTAACTGTTGTTTTTGTTGTTGTTCCATATGTATTATTTTATAGTTTTGAAATCTCCAGTATTGTTGTAGAATGTAGAAAATAAATAAACAAAAAAAAACTAAATCACTAAACAAAAAAAAAAGAAATTTGCAAGTGTTCTAAAACTTTTGAACGGTAGTGTATGTTTCTAACAGCTTTCTGTGTTTCTGTGACTGATAGACTTCCAGTAGTCCTTTCATGTTTAATCGTTTATTTTTATTGCAAAAGCAAATATAATTAACCTTTAATTATACATCATTATACGTACAGTACAGTACAATACAGGTCAAATGCTTGGACACAGCTAATTAGATTGCGTTTTAAAATAGACCAGAGAAAACGAAGGAAGGAAACAAAAGCAACTTTGTGGTCACAGGAATTCCTTCATGACTTCATGGGAAATGCATCTTATAAAGCTAACTGCGAAAAATTCTAATTGTCCTGTCCCTGTGTGTGTAACGTTTGCATGTTCTCCATGTGCTTGATGGGTTTCCTCCAGGTGCTCAAGTTTCCCCCCACAGTTCAAAGACATGCACTGGAGGATGATTTGCATTTCTCGATTGCCCGTAGTTTATGAGTTGAAGTGGGTGTGTGTGTGTGTCTGTAGGCTGCATGAATTTGAGGTCCTTACCCTTAATACTGTATTACAATGTTTTTAACAATGTGTATTGTCACAATGCAGCTCAAAGAATTAATAAATTCTCACTCACTCACTCATCGTCTATAACGCTTTATCCTGTATTCAGGGTCGCAGGGACCTGGAGCCTATCCCAGGAGGCTTAAGGCACGAGGCGGGGTACACCCTGGAAAGGGTGCCAGTTCATCGCAGGGCACAAACACATACACACCCTACAGGCAATTTGGAAATGCCAATTAGCCAAACTTGCATATCTTTGGACTGTGGGAGGAAACCGGAGTACCCGGAGGAAACCCACCAAGCACGGGGAGAACATGCAAACTCCATGCACACAGAGACGAGAATCGAGCCTCCAGGTACTCCGGTTTCCTCCAACAGTCCAAAGACAATTAACTTGCGTTCCTGAATTGTGTGCCCATGCACGTGTGTGTGGCGTGTTTCTCCTGCAATGGTCCCTGTACACAGGATAAGCGGAATAGAAGATGAATGAATGAAGACGCTTTATAGTCGGAGTTCACTGGCTTACACTAAGATCTGAATACAGTACTTCTGACAAATAAAATAAATGAAAAGATTTCCACATTACAAGAAATAAACCCTGTCCATGTCAAGGGACACCAGTCCATGTCAGTGCAGCCACATTCATTTAAAACAGTGCCCTCGCTAATGCACTTCTTTGGAGAAAAGAGGAATGCAGCCCGGAGCAAACCCATGTAGAGAACATGAAAAACTCTAAGCAGGTATAAACCTGAAGGTTTGTGAGGCAGCAACACTACTCGTTACACCAATGTGCCATGGTGCAGTAACATTAATTTTTAAAGACTTTTTTTTTTTTTTTTAAGATCGTCCTCTATTTATGTATGAAGCAGACATGCAGATAAAAGGCAGCACCATCATCCACTCCAGGCATTAGCATCAGTTTTGGAGAGGAGATTATTGACAGAGTCTCATTATAGACAGCCCACTCGACTGCCCTCCAGCCTCAAGCCTCTCAAAACTCTCTACACCCAGGCTGTCTGGCTAGACTCACACACACACACGCTCGCATACACACACACACACACACAAATGAAACAAGAAGCGCATCTTCTCAAGAGGGGTCTTTGAATTAAGAGAGTTCTTAAGGTCAGGCTAGTCATTATGTCAGTCTCGCTGCTCAGTGTGTGTTGTCTGACTGAGGCTGGGCTTCAAGTCAGGAATCCCATCTCTGAATAAGTGAGAGGAAAATAAATCATGCACATTAGAGCTCGTGCACATGTACTTACTCAGGAATGGAAAATCAGTGACGGATAAAAAAAAAAGAAAAGAGTAAGTTATTGTAAGGTGAGTAATACAGTAAAATGAGTGTTTTTAAGCTTCGAAATGAGAATATTCCTAACAGCTTATACAAACTCAACTACTGTAAGTGGACCTAAAACCTGCTCTAAAACATGATGTGTGTGTGAGGAGAAATTGACAGACAAATCTTTCTCGCTGCCTTTATATTTCTCAGCACACTTTTCATCCTAAAATAACACCGAACAAATATGCCACCCCTGTAGTTCACGGCTTCAGCCTCGTTCAAGTTCAAGTCAAATCATATCACGCTTCATGCTGGCGTGTGAGCAAACTCCGCCGGCTTTCTGTCTGTCTGTCTGTCTGTCTCTCACCCACCGTGAAAGGACAAACAAAGCACTTAAAAGTAAACTAGCTGTGATCACACGCAGGTGAGAATCATCAGGCGTCACCCGCGGGTTCAACCTGCCCTCCCTCTGTCTGCAGCAGTGAACTGCAGTACATTCGACTACACTCCTGCTGCCAGACCAAGGGGCAATGTCTGGGGCTGAAAAAAAAATTAAAATTACACCAAAACATACACAGAAAAAAAGTGGGTTGATCACTATCGAGCCTCCAGTTGGTATAACTGTAATAAATGTTTGCAGCCTGGTAAAAAAATGGTTTTGGTCTCTATAGCTAGATTGTCCATTCACCTGATCAGTAAAAATGACATTAAACCATAAAATTATGCAGAATTATGGATTAACCAGGGTTTAGAAAACGTAAGGGTGATGATATAAAGGTTTAATCCAGTTCTTTTTATACAGTCTATGTGCCACACCAGCTTTTAGTTTATGGCAACACCAATCCATATATACATATTTACATTTGGCAGACATCCTTATCCAGAGTGACTTACTGTACATTTTATTTCATTATACATCTAAACAGTTGAGGACTCAAGGGCCCGAAAGTGGTGCTGGGGTTTAAACCTCCTGGGACCTTTCGATCAGCAGTCTAAGACAGGGTCAAGGGTAGCTTTGTGGTTAAGCCATTGGACTACGGTTCGAAAGGTCCCAGGTTCAAATAAAAATGTAAGTCACCCGTGATAAGGGCATCTGACAAATGCCTAAATGTAAGGTAAGATACAGTAGAGGCAGGGGTAGTTCAGTATTTAAGATGTTGGTCTTTGTTTCGTCCCCCCGTTGGAGCAAGGTCCATAAGTGCTCCGATACAATCGGGTGATGAGCTGGCACCACAACCCTGTAAGTAATTGCCAAAGAAACCTTAAAGGTGGGAAGTACAGTACGCGCCAAAATATACAGTACTGAAATGAAAAGACAACACATATTACCTTGTTGCCATCTGTGAGTTTATTTGTAAACTAACACAGACATTTTTTGCGAGTTGATTTACCACAGTATGCGTAATGTAAGTGTTCAAAGTGTTCATATCTGTTCATATCTTTCATGCAGACTCCTTGCGTAACACAGGCACAGTTCTTGGCGGATCTTCACAGTTGAACACACTCTGCTTTAACGTTCCTCACAAGTAGGCATCAGGTGGTGTAAGATCAGGGGAAGGGATGGCTATGATGGGAAGGAATTATTCTGTCAACTTTTTCAAACTCGGTCCCCATTCCGCACGACCACTACCATATGAGCGGAAATAATACTCAACTATAAATACTTCTTCCTCCATTGAGAGACCAATTTCCAACAACAATTGCACAACACAACTCCCTTTTCACTACTGAGAACACATGCGGCTGGAGACATGGCCTGTCGTGCTGGATGGCACGTGTACGGACCTTATACCCCCTATTCCCCTTCAGGTAAGATAATAATGACTCAAAATAAGCTTGATGCATTTACAGTTCAATAGACTGGCAAATAGTAGGGTTATAGCATAATGAACTCACTACTCAATGTGTGATATTGTTCTTTCCTGACAAAATGTTTAAAAAGTTTGGGTGATATACACACTTCAGCGACTTCTACAGCTGCAATAAAGTAGATATGAGGAAACATCCAGTGTGCAAAGAAAGTAAAAAAAAAAAAAAAAAGGAAAAGTTAAATGAACGATCTATTCCTTCGTAACAGCCTTCTGCATTCTTAACATTCTTAACATGATAGAATAATATTCATCAGAAGCTTCTTCAGTGCCGGCTGCCCAGAGATGCTACAGTAACCAGGCAACCCATTCAAACAGCAGCATCATGCCAGCCATGGGTTGCCCTGGAAACAGGTGAATGAGTGTGTGTAATGGACGATGAAAGCGACACGTCCAGGTTAGTGGACGCTCATGTCTCTGGAAACGAGGCCTCCCGATGTAGGGCGTTAAGGACGCAGGATACATTAGATCCTGCATGACTGAGCTATCCAATCAACCTAATCTTTTGGATCGTTATGATTATCTGATAGGCCTTTAATAGCAGGTACATGTGTCCTCTTCACTACTGTCTACTGAGTGCAAGATCTATTTATATTCCAGCAGATATAAAAGCGAAAGGGAGATTCCATGCAAAAGCCAATCTTAACATGGGGGGAAAAAAGGAGGCATAGCGTTCTTACTAAAGCATACCGATACACTAAAATACTAGGTACCTACATATGCTTATATTGACTGAACCTTTATTTGGAAATATAACAGTGAAGTCCAATGCTGAACATTAAAAACTACAAAGAAACAGAGAGGAAAAGGAAGATAAAGTGACAAAAAAAAAGTCAGCAATAATCATAGGTTTTGGGTTTTAGGTTCCCCTTGTGCTACCCTGGCAGCTCTGGCCTCTCGGGGCATGGCGTTAAAAGACCTTTGGGGTGGAGCCTGCTTGTCTTGTCCAGTCCATCCCATGGGTGCTCGATCGGATGGGGAACTGGGAAATTTAGAGGCTCGGTCAGCAGCCTTATGCTTGTTGCCTGCTTGGCCCTGTGTGTCCAGGGTGCACTGGAGGTTCTGGTGCCTCTCCATCGTGGCCAACATTGACGTCTTTCAGCAAGTAGTGCTGCACTGACTTTTCTGTGAGATCGGACTGGACAGGCTGACCTTTGGTCCCTGTTGATGTGGGTGAGGCTTGGGTGCTCATGAATTCTGCCACCTGTCCGTAATGTTGTTCAATTTGCCTCACAATGGTGGTTGTTATCCTGATCAATGTATCAAACGTCAAACATTTTTCAAATCTACACTTTATGAATCCAAATGTCAAGCTGGAATCACCCTATAACAGGTTTCAGGGTTGGAACTTCAGAGATGCTGAAATTCCAACAGCTGTTGTTCGCTGTTTGTACCGAGAACGACTCCACCACTCACGCCTTCCTTACAAGCCCATCCTATCAGCTTTCCCGGGGACATCAAGAGGCGCCGCTCTCTGTGTGCTCGGCTCAGCGTGGTGTAAGATCGTGTCGAGACATCCACTTTTAATGACGTCCACCTGTTCTGTTCGCTTCCATTTCGAATTTCATTTGGAGGACAGACCATCTCTGTGACAGTCATCGAGAGTCAGTTATAAAGAAATGAAGAATAAAAGTGGAGAACAGATATATAGCGGAATGAAAGAGTCCGCAGTGCAAGATGAATAACTCATGCTCTCTTTTTTTTTTTGGCTCCCTTTTGTCTCTCTCTGGGAATAAGTGTCAGAAAGGATGTTCAGATGGTGTATGATGACAACACTAACCATATGTGTGTGAATAGATATGGATATAGGAAGGATGAACCGTATTGCATCTGTTCAAATTGAAATTTTATTTTATGTAAACCAACTATCACTTATTATGGTTCATAGTTTTTCCATTAAAGTCTATTTAAAACCAAGGCAAATCAGTTTTTAGGGGGTTTTAATGAACGGAAAGGGTTTGATTGTCTGCAAATTGTATTGAAGCCTTATAAAGAGTGTTTAAAAAGCATGTTTATTCATTATACTGAGCAATTTGAATTAAACCTCAGGAGAAAGCTCAGGTCAGACAGCATTGTGTTTTCATTTGTGTTTTTCTTTACAACTACATCTTCCAGGATATTGTGTGATCTTAGATAAACCAGTTCATCAAGCATTCATCCATCTTGTTGTGCTGTGCTCATACGCCGTCCATTTATCCACAAATAAATCTGCATGCTTATAAATCCAACCCTGATCATCCATCTTGCTAAATGCTTATAAATTAATACACATCAATCCATCCAACCGAGTTTTACTCAAAGCAACCTTAAACCATGTGCATCTGTATGCATCCAGCTATTCTTTCATTTATACACCCCATAGTTGTGCCATTCATCAACCTATCCATCATGATCACCATGGGTGGATATTCATCCTTTCATTGCTTGGCTCAGTATTTAGCAAAATATTTATTTGTATTCTTAATTCATTGTTATTTATACACTCTTTGCTGTACTCACAAAACCACCATGCAACCATCTATCATTTGTTCCTTCAATATTAATTAACAATCTGTGCTTTATTCCTTTAACTGTATACCGCACTGTTTTACAATCTATTCATTTTTATTTCTATTTATTTCTATTTATAATACTACCACCCACAAATTCATTCACATACCCCTAAATATTAAATTTTTAATTGGATGGATAGACTAATAACAAAACGCATATCTAAATGCATATCCGTCAGTCAGCCCGGTTCAGTATCCATCAATCTAAAAGTTATCTGTTCATCAATTCGTTCACAATAGGCAAATTATACAGGCAAAAACCTACCCATTAATTCTATCATCGACTCAGCCACCTACCCATCCATCCATCCATCCATTCATCCATCCATCCAGCCAGCCAGCCACCTACCCATCCATAAACCCATGTCCATCCATCCATAAACCCACATCCATCAATCCAACCATCCAGCCAGCCAGCCATCCAGTCAGTCATAAACCTCCATCCATCCATCCATCCATCCATCCATCCATCCAGCCAGCCAGCCATAAACCCACATCAATCCATCCACACCCCATCCCCCCCACCCATCCATCCAAAAACCCACATCCATCAATCCAACCATCATCCATCCACCCAGCCATCCAGCCAGTCATAAACCTCCATCCATCCATCCATCCATCCATCCATCCAGCCAGCCAGTCATAAACCCACATCCATCCATCTATAAACCCACATCCATCCATCCATGTACTCGTGGCCCTTTGATCAGACTCTAAAAGCTGACCGAGATCTCCCTGATGTAGGGGTCCTATTATAGTGCTGGAGTGTAGTCCATCCATCTATTCATAAACCTCCATCCATCCATCCATCCATCCATCCATCCATTCATCCATCCATAAACTTTTATTTAATCAACCTTTCACTGATGCATCCCTGGTCTCACAGCCTTTTCGTATAATCAGAAATGGCACATGTAGCATCTGTGGAGAATTCTAAGTAAGGTCATGCACACAGAGACAATAAAGTAATTACAACCTTCAATAAAACGCAGCTCCTTCATCCCTCTATAAATAATCAGAATACACCACAAGAAACCGGTACAAATCGATTGCAGCTTTAATGGATGAGAGCCAACAAAAGGTGTAAACTCATGCATACACACGCAGATCCGTAAACAGAGGCCCATCAACACGGTTATCCTTGTGTCTCATCGTCACTCGGACCCCCCCCCCCCCGGATACACTTGTACTCGTGGCCCTTTGATCAGACTCTTAAAGCAGACGGAGATCTCCCTGATGTAGGGGTCCTATTATACTGCTGGAGTGTAGTTTGGCTTCACCTAAGATTAGCCATGTGTTAATGAAGAGCAATTAATCTGCTAATGAGAAGACCGTATCTGTCAGTCTATAATTGGTAATTGTGAAACCTGACTAGGACATAAAACCACTGACCTCCAAATGACCGCCACACAAAAACTGTTCAGACTACTGATGGGACTTTGATTTGGAAAGAGAGAGAGAGAGAGAGATTGAGAGAGAGAAAGAGAAATGCATATGTGCACAATGCATCATACACATTTACAAGTAATTACATGTTTGCATGCTTGACAACAAATTCTTCTACAGTTGGTGCCTTTGGAACAGTATTTAGACTTTATGTTACTCTCTCTCTCTCTCTCGTTCTCATCATGTGAGAATTTCCTCTACGTGAATGTAACAGAGAGCTCTATTGTTCCACAAGATTGTCATACACAGTGACGCACACATGCCTAATACGGAAATTGCAACTCATTGTACTTCCACTAACCTCAATGAGTCCAACACGACTCCAGAGGGGTCAGAGTTCAAATCTACACTGAAACTGTACTTCAGCTGCCATTATCACTCATCTGTACATATGCTCTGTATTTCCACGCCAAACATTTTGTTCAGCATGCACGCGTTCATTCTGATCGCATATTACATATTATATCCTAAATCAGCAAGCTGGTCTTAAAGTGAGATGTAGTAGATGAGTGAGCTATGCTTATTCATCAGCGCCAACAATCCATTTAGGAAATGGGATCAAAATCAATACATGACGTATCTACTTACGTCTCAAGGGTTTAATTTGAACTTGACAGGATGACTCGCACGGTCACTTTGATGTTTTTTAAGTCGGAAATGGATATTAAAAGCTAATTAGATACCACTGCAGAAATACTGGATTACGAAGTAACTGGCTTGAAGTCTTTAATTTGGATTATTACTTGATCATGAGTAATCAAGAATGAGTCCATCAGAGGGATAACCCATGTTAAATGTTTCAGAGAGCCCAGACTGAGGTGGTTTGGACATCTTTAGAGGAGAGATTGTGAGTATACTGTATCAGTAGAAGGATGCTGAGGTAGGAACTGCCAGGCAGGAGGTCTAGATGAGGACCAAAGAGGAGATTTATGGATGCAGTGGATAAGAAATCATGAAGTTAGTTGGTGAAAGAGAAGAGGATGCAGAAGATAGGGTTAGATGGAGGCTGATGATTCGCTGTGGCGACCCCTAAAATGGAACAGCAAATAAGATGACTTGATCATGAGTAATCAAGAATGAATCCATCAGAGGGACAACCCATGTTAGATTGTAAGGAGATAAAGGCAGAGAGGCCAGATTGAGGTGGCTTGGACATGTTCAGAGGAGAGATTGTGAGCATATTGGTAGAAGGATGCTGAGGTTGGAACTGCCAGGCAGGAGGTCTAAAGGAAGACCAAGCAGAAGATTTGTGGATGCGGTAAGAGAGGACATGAAGTTGGTTGGTGTGAGAGAAGAGGATGCAGAGGATAGAGTTAGATGGAGGCAGATGATTCACTGAAAAGGAACATCTGAAAGTCAGAAGAAGACTTGATCATGAGTAAACAAGTAGGTAATGTGTCAGAAGACTGACCAGTTTCTAAAGACACCAGTGGTCATGTTTGCTTTCAGAGAAACCGAGACATTTGTTCAGGGAGCATTGGGCATTTGCATAATGTCCATTGTGCCCATTTCTACATCATATTAGGCACGAAAAATAAAATTCATGGCAGTGGGGCCGGTGACATTATTAAACCGATCATACTCATTAACATTTTAATGACCGCAGGTTTAGTTGGATGGGTGGCACAGTGCTCTGAACGCTAAAATCAAACCAAAGAGGCGGGCGGATTAAAATGGTTGAGTGCCCTTCCCCTACTTTACACTACCCCAGTAAAAGACATGGCTTCTTAATCTCGAAAACCAACCATGACAAATTTACACCAGTGAACATAACTGACAAATCCCTTTTGACTGTAAGCTCCAACTATTCAGTCATTAAATGAACTCCGAGCTGTTACATAGTCAGAACTGGCACTTATGTCATTCAAACCGTAAGGCTGCATACATTTGCAGGACTTCTGAAGAGATGCTCGGCTGCTTTGAGGACAGACTGCGTGCAAACCCGAACAATAACATCAACTTTAAATAGCTATCATTGAAAAGTTGCTAATGCACCGGAGTGAAGGTCAGTGCTCCTAATGCGATTGCGGTACAACCGCGGCTGTCTCGAGAGGAAATGCTGAAAAATAGAGTTAACATAATAAATATGGTAAAATGAAGCAAACAGCTCAGGACTGCAGCAGAATCGCCCCCGACGGTCACTGGCAACGACCTTCACAAGCGTATAATATCTCTGTGCTCACAACATCAGTCAGACGCTTTAGGGTGTTTTTTTTTTTTTTTTTTCCACAATAACTCCCACTGACAAAAAAAATATGATTATTTGCAGAAATAATCATAATATCTAGTTTGGCAACTTTGAGCGCTGCTGCTTTTGCTTTTTCTTTCAATTAAGCTGGAAACGAACATGCATTCTATAAACAAACTGCAATCAAAAGATATGCATAAAAAAAAAAACAATATGTGTGGAGATGCTAATAGCGCTTTGGGCAATTACAACAGCTTCACTTGCCTCAGTAACGCTGTCTCAGACAAATGGGCGGCTGCATAAGCACTTTTACGCTTGGCTGATTTCATTTGCTTGCGTGCTCCGTCCTATCACGGAGGCTCTGTCTCTTAGACTCGATTCACTCAGTGACTCGATCCAAAATCAATACTCATCTTCATTTGGGAACTGCGATGGACACACATTCTTATGGTGGAATATCGGTTCGTCTCAATTAACCTTAAACAAAGATTACAGTAACATGACTTGGTTTACACAGCAGGGCGAGGCAAATTAGTTTCGGATTCATTCAGGGCTCTCGTATTAAAACAGGGCCATGAATTAACATTTAGATTAATGCTGTCTGAGAAAGGAATTGTACGTTGTTCAAGTGTATATAAAGAAGAAAATATAGACCACATAAAGTAATGTGGTTACATCAACCTGCAAGACAGCAGGGCTGGAGTTCTCCTCGCTTGAGAAAATTATTGCGCAAGGAAATGGTCTGAGGTTCAAGGTCAGATCTGAACCTGTGTTTTAGCAAGCAGGTATGTCCGAGGTCTTAATATTGATGTGCACAATTTTAGTATTAACTCACAATACGGAGCATTGGTTGTCATATTAATGATTTGTACATTAATGATATTAAGTACACAATAGGATTCAATACATCTGGAACTAAGCAGGCTTTATTATCTTCAAACTACTTCTATAAGCTGGCAATATAGGGCAAGAATTGGTGGAGTTTAAATGATTCGATCTGGGAACTGATAGCAGGAATATGGCTGGAAACAATATTCTACAATATCCCTTTAACTGCTCCCTCACTTCACACTGGGCAATTTCATCCCAAAGCTCATGGCTTTATCATGGTACAAGAAGCCGACACCAGCAGCCATGAGGTAAGCACCGCCTAGAGAATACTAAAAATAGAATTAAGTGCCTGAGCTCGCCTGAGCAAGTGAGACAGGGGAACAGGTCACATCTGTTCACCATGCTAACCCTGAATGCTGGTGGCTGAATGTGACCTCCATCCAACTGAGCTTATCATTAACGTCTTAGATGGAAAAAACAAAACAAAAAAGATACAACTGCTTTTATGGACGTGCCGTCTAACTTTGTGTATATCTGTACATTATGCTCTCTTGTTCTGTCTATGAAGGTGGTTATATAGCTAATACTCAATATCTGTCTACTTACTGTAATAGCTTTTTCTGTTCACATTACTAGCCTAAAGTGAGTCGATTTAAAGTGATTTTTTTATGGCTGTTCAAATCTGCGGTTTTTCAAATCAGATCTAAGTCACTTTCATACATGGTCTCAGATCGGAGACATGTCCGATACATAGTCATGTGACTCGAATGAGACGAGGCAGATGCGTCTTTTTGCCTCAGTGCATGCGTGGGCTGTCCGCTGATATCACTCAGCACCAGCAGTGTGGGGACTTCATAGTAGTGCTAGCAACAGCTGCTAAAACGCCTAAAACAGCTTAAGCTGGCTTTCTTCCTTCTTTTGGACCGCATCAAATACAGCTGACTAACTGCTCGCCGTCCTCCCGAGCAAAATCCCAAGCATATTTTTGCTGAAATCGCATCCATTGTTTGAAATGAATGAGCGGTCGCACAAACTCATGATGTGTTTTAGCCCAGATGGTGCGGGCACGTGCTGTTTCAGAGGACAGATGTGTCTACATTAGAGTCAGATAAAAGCCACTTGTAATTAAGAACATTAACCTGCATGACATGATCACAAAATCATGCCTCAGGGTCTGTGTGCATGGAGTTCGCATGTTCTCCCCGTGCTTTCCCCCCGTGGTGGGTTTCCTCCAGATACTCCAGTTTCCTCAGACTTAGATTATGCGTGAGTGAATGAGTAATGTTAAAAAGGGTGGGCCCTCTGAATAGACTTTGAGTAAAAAGGCTACAAATGATTCATACAGATCAGCTGCTTTAGACAAACAGAGTGGGTCACATGTTTCTATACATAGGAAAAATACATTTATTTCATATATATAAATTCAGGGGCACTTAAAGGCCACGTTGTGTCAGGAAAAGATACGAGACAAATTATTTAAAGGACCACATCAACAATGCACAAATATCTCCAGATGTGCTAATGCGTGTTCATCAACAGTGGGTGAAATGTATTACAATTTGTTTTCAAAACAATGGTAACCATGTAGAGCATATTATATGAATAAATTGTTTCTTATTAAAAAATAGATATATTTTTCTTATGTATGGAAACCCACCCTGTATATACAGTATACAGTATATAAAGAGTCAGCCAAAAAATGTAGACATACTTCAGTAAAAAGAAAAACTTTTCTAAATACTAAATTTATTGCTATACAGTATGTTATATATTATATATATCGATAATACTATGATAATATTACTGATATCATATTAATAATCATACTTTGTTCTTTTCCTGAAGTTTATATACATTTTTTTGGCTGACTTTATATATATATATATATACCCCAAAGTGACCCCAAACTTTTGAACAGTAGTGTGTA
>JAQMYL010000018.1:6654756-6666235 GCA_030014365.1 Clarias pachynema
TATATATATATATATAAGTGTGTGTGGTTTAGTGGACTTTGAATGGAAACTTTCTCCCTTTTCATTTTAAAAATGCTTTAAAAGTTTACATGCGGTTAAAAAATTGTCTTTAAATAAGAAACATATTTTGTTCTGGGAATCGTTCTGACTTTTGTCTTATATTGAAATGTAAGATTTTCCCAGTCTGTTATATGTTTATAGCAAAGTTATTGCAAACAGTTATGTTCCACTGACTTTGTTTTTAAACCACAGCAAAAAAAAAAAAGACCAAAAATAAAAATAAATTACAGATGTTGCCAGGATCTGTGGTAGTGCTGAAAAAAAAAATTCCCTCTTGACTTTTTTTTGACCCTCTTGAGACCAACAGAGTAGTGTGTAACATGCTCCTTTAGATCCCCCCTCCTGGGAATTAAGTGTGTTATGGTTGTCAAGGAAGGAGGCCCGAAGGAACGAACAGTAGCAAGAGTCTGCTTGAAAGTGGAGGATGAGACGAGAGTGAAGAGGGACAGGAGGGGATCCCCTGAGGGAAGGTCTAAAAGCGCAATAACATGTATGACACACATCTCCCTCAAGCCATAACGGCTTTGTTCTCCAGTTCCTCTTAAAATGGACCAATGTTCTAACTGCTGGATTTAGTCAACGTGTTTTATTTCACAATATTTTTTATTGAATTTATTATCATTAAAGTGATCATAAAAATTGGTTTCATGGAAATTTGCTTCACTGGGCAGACCGGAGCAAATGAATACAAACACACAAACACCAACTCGTCTATGAACCTCGCTGTACTGTAGCTCAGGACTCTCTTGGGGGTCTGTCTGGGTAGCCATGGAGATGAAGTGATTTCCATCTCTCCATACAAACCCAGGGATCCCTCATGGAATCTACTGGGATATGACCTGTTCATGTCACAAGCTTGTTAATATCGTCACAAGAGAGCGCACAGCGAGGCAGGGGGCTGGAGGTTTTCCATGTAGTAGGCTAAGCGTGAGAAGGAGTGTGTCCCTGTAAATAGTCCAACCGGCTACTTGGACACAACAAAAAAAAAATCTCCTCTATTGATTGAACTAGCAACATTATAATAACAGAGAAGATGTTTGGTGGTGGGTGGGTGTTTTGAAGCACTGTTACAACCTCTGGAGGTCTCTGCAAATTCAGTAATCAATAAAAGATTTGGAAAAAAATTGACTCATAAGGAAACAGCATAAGGTGAAGCATATTTTCCAGTAGGCTGGCTAGTCAAAGGGTTATTATATCAGATATCATTATTTTTGAGGTTATTACTGAAGCACTAACACTAAAGGTAATATACACTTCAGGAAAAGAAAAAACAAGTATAAATATTTTAATATTCAATTTTTGTGCTATACGTCATACTGTACATTGACATACACTACTGGTCAAAAGTTTTGGGTCACTTGCAAATTTCTTTGTTTTTTGTTCAGTGATTTATTTTCTCCATTCTACAAAAATCCTGGGGATTTCAAAACTATGAAATAACACATATGGAATTAGGTAATTATGTAACAACAACAACACCAACAGTCAGGTGTTATTTTAAGACATGACGGTCAGCCTTTCTGGAACAGTTCTTGCAAGAACAGTATTGTGTCAAAAGAATTTGAAAAACCCCTCAAGCACCATGATGATGAAACTGGCTCTCATGAAGACCTTCCCAAAAAAGCAAGACCAAAACCTCATTTGGTTAATTTAGTGGTTACCAGCCCCAGAAATCACCAATTAACAAACAGCACCTCAGATCAGAGCCGTTATGAAGGATTTACAGATCATAAGTAGCAGATACATCTTAATATCAACTGTTCAAAGGAGATTATTGCATATTTTGGACGTCTTCAGCATTGCTTTACAGTGATCCCAAACTTTCAAGTGGTAGTGTATGATAATAATATGATAATATTATTAATATTATATAAATCTAATACACATCATCCTTTTTTTCCCCCCTGAAGTGTACATTTTTTTAATGACTCTGTACTGTATATGCGCCTTCTAATTCCATGGTCTTTGCTAATTTTTATTTCTTTCATTTACTTTATAAGAGCCAGTTTCATCATGGTGCTTGATGGGTTTAGCAAATGCACTCGACAATACTGTTCTTACAAGAACTGTTCCAGAACAGCTGACCTTCATGTCTTAAAATAACAACTGAATATTGTTGTTGTTTTTACTTAATGTTGTTAATTTATAGTCTTGAATATATTACTGTAATTAATGGTGTTACATAAGCAAACAGGGCCAGTTATGGAAATGGGCTTTTAAAAAAAAAATTTTTTTATTTCATTGGACACAAGCATCTTCATCTCAGCTTCACTCAAAATATTTTTCCCCTGCTCTTTTCATTTCCTTTGCTCTCGGATAACCGAGTCTCTCAAATGCTTTCCTTTTATTGGTTCACAGTTGAGGCATTTGAATAAATGAGGGCATGTTTCATGTACAGTAGATGCTGTGGTGCGTTTTATGCAAAGGATATGCAAATAAAGACAAGCAGGCTGGAGACTGCATCCACACAGGCCGAAGACGATTCATTGTTTGTACAAAAAAAAAATATTTTCACTCGTTTTAATGTTCTATGACAGTTTCATAAAACAAAGGCAGATCCGTGTGTGTCATTTGGGTGTTCGAATCTGTCCTAGCTTCTATAAAACTTTGATGAGGCAAGGGGCCACTTGTTTTTTTTTTCTTTCTTTTAAGAAAGAACATTAGAAGTTATAACAAAGATGATTTTGTTAAAGGAAAAGTAGGTTTGAAAAGAAAACATGAATGATTATGTGCAATTTATATGCAATATTTTTAAATAATTGTGCATGTGATAGTTTTAATTAATCTATATGCTCTTACAGGAAGAACACCAGGTCACATCTGTCTGGTACTAACCCTAAATAAAAACATACCAAATTATATACTGAAACAAACTGTTAAGAGACGAGTCCATTCATTAAAAAAGCCCAGAAGCTTTGCCTTACGTCAATCAAGGGTTTAAGGAGCGTGACGCAAGCAGAATGTACAGAACATCTACCGAGGCATATCCCACTGGGGCTGGTAATACTTATGTCAGAACTCTTCTGAGTGCAAGTCAAAAGTCATCATGCAGAGAACAAGTGAAGCAGAAATCTAAGGTGATGCGATCAAAGTGATAGGAAGCCATAGGTGTTTCTAGTGTGGTAGAGGATGGCCTTGCATGAGCTTACCGATGCCCATGATTGGATTTCGAGCCATCATGATGTGAGAGCACAGAGTACCTCCCATCCCTCCTCTTTGAGAGAGCTCGCCAATCAGCTCTCCCTAAGCCCCTGGCTGTGGGAGGCTACAGCATCCCTACAATTGGAATTTGAAATCTCCAGATGATAGGGCAAGCACTTCATCGCTGAGCCACTTGGGGGTCCAACAAAACACATTCTTTTACATGAATACAGTATGAATTGCTGTGTGATACATTTAGTATTTTTCATCTTTAGGAACTGCCGGGTAAGGGTGGTCATATTTAAAATCAGGCTACTTCTTTTTATAACAAGCAGATATAAACAAGGCAGTACAGTATATAGGCTTAGTGGACCCTGTATACAGGATATAGCAGTATAGATAAGTGAGTGAGTGAGGTACAGTATAAACCAAATAGTAATACACTCTCACAATATGGAGATTTTGGGAACGCCAATTAGCCTAATCTAGCCTGTCTTTGGACTGTGGGAGGAAATCGGAGAACCTGGAGGAAACCCACCAAGTACAGGCAGAACATGCAAACTCCATGCACACAGACCCAACGCTGGAGGTACAAGACGACAATGCTAACTACTAAGCCACCTTTTCGCCACATACGGTATTAGTATTAGGCTATACAGAGGTACTGTCGGTACAATGCGTTCATATGCCGAGGTATCACTGTACATTGTTGTGCTTCTGCCTTATTAAACAGTATATATACAGTACTGTGCAAAAATATTGTGCATTTCTTCATATTGTGCTCCTGAAGAGTCAGGCATCCTTCTAAGAGATTCCAAACTGTTCAAATATTACAATTTCTTCATTATGATGTGCACTTTGAAGCAATTTGCATGATTTTTGGCACCAACACTCATACAAAGGAAACTTTTCTGTTTTTAAGATCTCCAACAAAGTCTGTTTGTGGAGATAACAAGCGGACCGTCTGAGAACCCTAATCATTTTCAGGCCTGCTTTCATGTCCAAAATGAAAAAAATTGGTCTGGAAATTTTACCTTGTAGTGGCAGGACAAAACTGAAAAACGAACAAACACACGCACACGCACACACATAGTAAAACTTTTTTTTTTGTTTGTTTTTAACTTTCATGGTCTACAACAGTATTGATCACACAATACAGCAGATAGGGTGGACATGTTTCTGGAAGATAAAACACTTGTCGATGTCTGGCACACTCTTGAAATTGTTATAAATATTAAATTCCCTGCATATTACATGTGAACGCCCTGATTCCCCCAAACATTGCAAAGAGCACAAATCAGCCTTAAGACAGCTGTGGAGTATCCTCTCTCCACCCATGCTGTGCAGCTTTACATACAATACATTACTTTGGCTTACTGAGTGTCATATAATCCATACAGCATATTTTCTGTGCCTACTAAAGTCAGACCACTATGATTCATCAGAACTAGTACACTTCAAGCACATCAAAGACGCCCAAACACCCCCGTATCGCATTCTTAATTGTCAATGGGCCACACCACCTGTCCCAGATGACCTGTATCATTTGTCAGTGTCAGTAATTCTGCCATATGGAGGACAGGCAGACCCCAACTGCAGTCATGCAACCCAATAGTCATGTGATATATTCAGCATTACCAGTGTACTAATCACCGACCTGATCATCTGTCGTCATCTGCACCTGTTTCTCACTGATTCATGACTTAAGTTAGATTATTTTATTTATTTTTATTTCATAATGCTTGAATGATTAATAGGTCACTGTGCCGGCTTAACAAACAAAAAACATTCCCCTTAAACTGGTCAGGTACAGGGACTGTGAGACAAAAAGAGTCAAAAATTGATGATCAAAGAATCAAAAATCAGTCCATAATAGTCATGTTCAAAAGGTTATTTAAATTCTATGTTGTTGTTTTTTTATGTATAAACATAATAAAAATCATTTGATCATAGAAGTTCTTAGTATTAGACAAATACAGTCTGAGACAAACAACATATGACTTTTTCACTGTTACATTATTTATTTAACCAAAATATAGCCAACAATTTAGGCCCATTCTTCTTTACAACATTGCTTCAGTTCCTTGAGGTTTTGGAGCATTCGCTCTCTAAAGGTCCTGCTACAGCATTTCAATTGGGATGAGGTCTTGACTTGGACATTCCAAAACCTTGATTCTTTCGGTTTTCAGTCATTCTGATGTAGATTTACTGGTTTGCTTCGGATCATCGTCCTGTTGTATGACCGAATTTCGACCAAGCTTTATCTGTTGGACAAATGCCCTCAATTTTTCCTCTCGAATACTCTGGTATACTGAGGAGTTCATGGTCGACTCAATGACACTGTAAGCTGTTGAGATCCTGTGGCTGTAAAACAAGCCCAAATCATCACTTTCCACTGCTTTGCTTGACAGTGGAAAGTATGAGGTGTTTCTGCTCAAATGCTGTTAGGTTTTTGCCAAACATAGCCGCTGTGCATCAACGCCAAACGAATTTGGCCAAAAGCCTTTTGTTTTGTTCAGATGCTTCACTTTTGTGAACCTCGGCCGTGTTGCCTGGTTCTTTTCAGACAAAAGAGGCTTACTCCTGGCAACCCTCCTGGCAACTGTATTGAATGCTTTCTCACTGTACAATGTTGAGCTCCAAATTGTTTGTAAATGGTTTTTCAGATTGATGCACAGCAACAACCATTTCTCTAAGACCATTGCTTATGTCTTTCCTGCTTGGCATTGTGCTAACACACACCTGAATGCTCCAGACCGGGAAACTGCCAAAATATCTGCTTTTTTAAAATATTTTTTTATAGAGGTCTGCACAGCTGCTGCTGATCAATTAATCAAAGACTAATTATAAACAGTACCTGGCCGCAACTTACCCTCTTACATCGTGTAGAAGCATTAAGGGGGTACTTACTGTAGTGTAGTAATGGCCGCATGTTTTTTAAACTTTTTTTATAGGATTTTTATAGATTGTATTTGCCTAATATTGAGACCCGATAATCAGATATTATTTATTTATTATGTTTTAACACAAAACACATAGAATTAAAAGGAGAGAGAGAGAGTAAAAATGTAAATAACGTAAATAACTAAGCTGAAACACAATAAGTAACAGACCACAGGTGAGAATCATCATGTGTTACCTGCTGTTTCGACCCCCTACATAAAAACATCTAAATTAAGGCACGATCCAGTGAGAAACAGATGCAGATGATGACAGATGCTCAGCCGGGTGATGCAAAATGCTGATGCTCAGCATACTGTTGATGCTAAATGTTGAGTGGTTGGAACGGACGAGAAGGGAAATGAGGTTGCTGTTTTAAAATTGTATCTTTAGGCACTTTGCCTCATTCTAAGAATTAATGGGAAGGGGGGTTAAGACTTTTGCACCTTACTGCACATAAATATAAATGTTTCTTATTTTAAATAAGAAGTTCTACAAATGGGCTAGCAACAAGTCTGGATGCGCTACTTGACCACTCATTTGGTTTCAAATTGAAAGTTTTTCATTAACTTGTCTTGCAAGAAATGTTTTACTACAGTAGCTTCTACACTTACAGTATTGCATGTCACTCCCGGGGGCAAAACTCAGGGTGATTTCACAGATTTTAAGGTGTGTGCTCGGCTGTGCGCCTTTAGCGGAGAGACCGCTGTTCTGGTATGATGGATTTTCAGACACCCATTGCAATTTCCTTTCCTCCAGTGAGAAAACACTTTTCCAGTACAGAACCAAAACTCTGTAATATGCAGTGCAACATTCTCAGTTTCACTACTAGAGTTGCGAACACCATCATCTCAGCCAGACAAATAAATAGAACATATGCCAGTATAAGGTTTGCCACTAGTTTTCTACTGTATCATCAAGGTTTGCATAGCATGAGACTTGACTGGCATTGTAGCTCACTTGGAATCATTTACCGTTGCAAGAACAAAAGCTTTGTTTGGTTCACCACATGCATTTTGGACAGTCTGGACAGCAGCCGGATTGTCCAGATTAATGAGCAAATACATATCCTTGAATTGCTTGGTGTCTGGTGCAACTTTGCAAGGACGAACATTCTGGATGCCAGAGCTACGCCAAATGGATGGGTGCATCACTCTGCTGATATGAATAGCTTTATCAGCCATTACCACTAATGTCTGCACCGTAGGCATTAATATCACCCTTCTGCATCTTTTATCAGCAGCCATAGTTGCTGATAGCCAAGTTGCATACCAAGAAATGGGTTAGACATTTGATCAGCTAAGTTGAGTAGAAGATTCAGTTTCAAATACACTAACACAGCATTAATATCAACTTTCAGCACATTTGCTGCTGCTTCGCAATCCCGAATTAGGCACTGATCATCAAAATGTACCAGTGGATTGCTAGCTGTACTTTTCATCAAAAAGCCTCATTAATCAAGTTTAAAAAATGACAAGCAGTCACTGGGAATATATCAGAATGTGTCTCGACCGCGTCCCAGGCAGCTCTACTAAGATCCCCCCAAGTTATGACATTCACACTGACTTGCATTTGTCTCATGCCTTTGTCTCTTCATTAATATACAGACTCTTTTATATGCTTTTTTCCTGTTCCAGCCACAACAACACAAGCATTTTGCAGTGCTCTCTGCTAACGGAGTATCAGAGGAAGAGAAAAATATAGTCAGCCATACTCACTTAGCCTGCATGCTTCCCGTATCTCTATTAATGTTATGCTGCCATAATGAAAAATCTCTGTAAGTGCTTCTAAGAAAAAAAAAAAAGAAAAAAGAAAAAAAAAACCAATGCTCTGGTCCAAGAGAAAACAGACTAAAATACAAGAGGTTGGAAATGAGGAGTATATAAAATAATACAGTTAGCTATTCAGTCTGTAGACTGACACAATCAACAGAACATGTAAGGACACAGGTCACCATGGTGAGAACAGGAATTCAAAGTGAGTCAAACATATACACACCTGTTTCAGGGTAAAGATTTACCAGTAAGAGTATTAGCTTAATAGTTGAGTCTTGAATTCAGCTCCTGAACTCCTCACCAAGACAAGAATGGGAAACAAGATGAGTGTAATGGAGCGGGAATAGACTATCTATGTAGGGTCATGACTGAAATGTAATAATAATACTTCATTTATTTGTCACATGTACCTTACAGCCCTGGGAAATGATTGCTTCAAATATCCCAGTTAGGAAGCTGGGGTCAGAACCAATGGAGCAGACAGGGTTAAGGGCCTTGCTCAAAGATCGGGCTCAATAGTGGTAGCCTGGTGGTGCTGGGATTTGAACCCTCGATCTTCTGATGAGTAACCAAGTAACCCACTGCTTAAGCCACCACTGTCGCCCAGTGGTAGTAAACAACTATTGGTAATGAACAACGGAACAAACACATGAGTATATGTCACTAGTTCCCAAAGTAAAAAATAAACCAAAGAGTATTTTTCTCTGGATTCTAAATTACATTTTTTTTAAAACCCACTTTTACTGTGATTTATACTTTCCATGTGCATTTATCCTAATTATAATATCTGATAATAATAACATATGAGAAATTAGAAAATTGTAGACACTAGTGTGTAGACACTAATGCACTTATTCCAGCGTTTCACTAGTGCTTGCATACGTATCATCAACGTAGAAAGTTTTCTTAGTGTGCCAGAACCATGATCAGACTGCCTGCTTCATGCCTGAACGCTGGTCTCCCAGGAACTCCATTCAAATGTTTTACTGTGGTTGAGAGTCTTATCACTGTATTGTCTGTAAATGTCAATCAGTTTTATGCTTTATTCTTCTGCTCATTAGACAACATGTCCCGGTTTGACTCAGTGCCACAGTGTACCATTCAGTCCGCACATTTGACTTGACACAGGTACTCTGGTTTCGTCTCTTCTGGCACGTTATTGGTGCCAATAATGCCAAAGTTGCAGGGTTTTTTGGGGGGCAGTGGTGGCTCAGTGTGTTAAGGTGCTCTGAGTTATTAATCGGAAGGTTGTCTGTTCAAGCCCCGGCTCCGCTAGGTTGCTGCTATTGGGCCCTTAAGCAAGGCCCTTAACCTTGTGTGTTCCAGGGGCACTTTATAATGGTTGACCCCAGCCTACTAACAGAAAGCTGGGATATGTGAAAAATAGATAATTTCACTGTGCAGTAATGTATATGTGATGAATAAAGATTGATCTTAGACTGTTTGTGTGTGCCCTACGCTGGATTGGCACCCTATCCAGGGAGTACCTAAGCCTGTACCCAAAATCTCTTAAGATAGGCTCCTGGCTTCCCGTGTCCCTGTGCAGGACAAGCAGCACAGAAAATGAATAAATTAGTGCATGCCTTAATACATTACTAAGTGCTACTTGGTAAAATATTAGCAGGTTGTATTAGTGCTGATTGCGGCACGGTGATATAGTGGTTAGCTCTGCTGCCTCGCACCTCCAGGGTCCAGGTTAAATTCCTGCCTCGGGGTCTGTTTGCATGGAGTTTGCATGTTCTCCCTGTGCTTGGTAGGTTTCCTCCGACAGTCCAGATTAGACTAATTGCCCATAATGTGTAAGTATGTGTGTGAGCTCTTGATTGGCGCCCTATCCAGGGTGTACCTCGCCTCGTGCCCTAAGTCTCCTGGGATAGGTTCCAGTACCCCGTGACCCTGTATAAAAGGATATAGACATTAAGTGAATGTGTGAGTGAGTATTAGTGTTGTACTGTATATTCTGGTAAGATGCAATGTACTGTAGTAACTTACAGTATGACCTGAAATAGAACAGACTGATGGAGTTTTATACTCATGAAGTTAGTTTGGCCTCTGGGACTCTGTGACCCTTGTCTAAAATGAGCACTGCATGAAGAAAGCCGAGCTGCCGTCAAGACTCTGAGCCAGACAGAATCGGTTCAGCGGGAAAGGGAATGTGGGTGGAGGAAGAGAAAGACGGGAGTGAGACAGAATGCGCGATGTGAAAAGAGAAAGAGCAAGACCTTGGTGGGCTGAATATTATTTTTGACATGCTAATTAAACTGTAATCTTTTATATTTCAATAACAGTTGGCCATTCCATGATTAAGACTGTGACAGATTTATTATTTTTTTTAAAGATGTTGATTTATTTCTAAAGATAATGCATGAAATCCAAAGAAAGTTGCATAAATGTCACACTTGAGGCATTTGTAGAACTGTTGTATAAAAGCAGTATCACGCTGGAGGTCATGTTGTTGTACTGAATATCATGCGTTTAAACAACAGTTATACAATCGCCTTTTAGTTATACAATTGCCACATTTCCAACTGTTACTGTAGTTCTACCAGGTGTGGAATAACCACACAATAACCACTGTCTACTTTTCATACAAATTGACTTGTACAAAATCTTACAATTTGCAATGTATATTTGTATAATGTTTAATACACACTGATCAGCCATAACATTATAACCAGGCAACTAATATTAAATAGGTCCCTCTTTTGCCACCAAAACAGTAATGACCTGTGTGTTCTAACATCTTTCTAAAGGAACCAGCATTAACCTTTTTCATAATTTCGTCTACAGTAGCTCTTCTATTGGATCGTTCTACACGGGCCAGCCTTCCATAAATTGTCTGAATAACAGATTACATTTTTGAAAATTTGATTAGATTAATCTAATCATTAGATTACTCATTACATCAAAAAATGTAATCCAAGTACTGTACTCTAACGCTTTACTTTGTAACGTGTTACAACAACACTGGTCCTGACCACTGAAGCCTGGTCCCACAAGAGCTGAAGTTTTGGAGATGCTTTGACCCAGTCTGTCCATCACAACTTGGCCCGTCTTACAGTAGCTACATTTTCAATATCTTGATACAATGGCAGCTGGAAGTGTGTGGGATATACTATATTAGGTAGCATGTGAACTTTTTCTCCTGAAGTTGATGTGTTGGATGCAGAAAAAAATGGGCAAGCTTAAGAATTTGGGTGACTCTGACAAGGAGCGAATCGTGATGGCTGGAGGACTGGGTCAGAAGAACTCCAACTGCAGCTCTTGTGGGAAGTTCCTGGTCTGCAGGGGTCAGAACATAGCGAAAGTGTTCCAAGGAAGGAAAACCGGGGAACTTGTGACAGGGTCATGGAGGGCCAAGACTTATTGATGCACATGAGGACTGAAGGCTGGCCCATGTAGTCCGGTCCAATAGAAACGCTAATGTAGATCAAATTGATATAAGGTTTAATGCTGGTTGTGATAGAAAGGTGTCAGAACACAGAATACAGTATGGTGGCAAAAGGCGGGACCGACTCAATATTAGCTGCATGGTCATAATGTTGCAGCTGATCGGTGTATGT
>JAQMYL010000018.1:6668308-6687209 GCA_030014365.1 Clarias pachynema
AAGTGATTTCTTGATTCAACAGGTCCGGTAGTAATCAGGCCTAGGTGTGGCAAGTGAAATTTAACTCTGCTTTACAGGGTAAAAGGGTGGGTTTACTTTTTCACATAGGACCAGGCAGGTTTGGACAGCTTTTTTTCCCTTAATAAATGAAATCATTTAAAACTGCATTTTGAATTTACTTTGGTTATCTTTGTATAATACGATTTTTGTATACGAGCTCAACCATTTGTGCGACCAATATGCAAAAAATAAAAAATAAAAAAATCAGGAAGGGGCAAATATTTTTTCACAGCACTGTAATTAATAACATTCTGATCCTTATATATATTAAGAATATTTAAACGCACAGAAACCAATAGTTCTCTGATCCATGAATTAACGTTTAATACGTATGTTCAATTAGAAATAGTAAAGAATGCATGTATATGTTAAAGTTATTAAATTCAATTCAATTTCACGCCCGCTCGTGAAATTAAAAAAGATTATCAATAAGAAATAAATATGGAATAAAATAAGATGCATTGCATGTTTTGTTTGGGAAGGACGCGTAGTGTCGTAGAAAAGAAGAATTTGTGCACATCGTGGCCTCGCACTTCTAGGCCCCCTCTTGGCCTGTGTGTGTGTAGATTTTGCATGTTCTCCCCATGCCTGGTGGGTTCCTCCAGGTCCCGTTTTCTCCAACAGTCCAAAGACATTCAGGGTAGGTAATTGGTGCTTCCAAATTGCCCATAGTGTGTAAATGAGTGTATGCTAGTCTGCCGTGCGATGGATTGGTACCCCCTCCAGGCCTCCCGCCACCCTGAACAGGATAAGCGGTATAGGGAATGAGTGAACAATCCAAGTCCCACGCCAATGAATAAGAAGCCTGAGTTGAGTCATGCGTCTTGTGTTTTTAGTAACTAAATTAGTGCTTCTAGAGCACGCCATAGACGATTACCACTGTATATCATTCAAGTGACTTGTTAATGGCCAGAAAATAACTGAGATAAATGAGCACCACTGCACAGCAGGACACACATCCTCTATCTCCACATTACAGGCGATATAAGGGTAAAAAAGAGAAACGAAGCAAAAGACTTACACCTACTCACAAATATAGAGTGGAAACTATAGCTCACATTTTTACATATATTTCCCTCTCTCTCTCTCTCTCTCTCTCTCTCTCTCCTAATAAAACAATAGATTGATGGGAAGTGACACGAGGCAGGTATAATGAATGAGCAACAGCACAGAGAGGAAACTGCAGTACCATGCCTGTAGCTTGTTCTATTCCTGAAACTGTTGCATTCAGGCAGATAAATTCTAACTCATCTACTTCTAATAAACGTCTATAATCGTCTCTACTGTACTACACTGTTGCAGCACTAAAAATGTACACAAAGTGGCAAAAATGTAACAATTATCCACATATTTAGAATGACACAAAGTGCTGCATTATAAGGCTAACTGATGTACTGTATGTGGGGAGTGAAGGCTATGATATCTGGTCTGACCCTCTGAAAAGCTTCTGTAGACCAAGATTGCTGAAAAAGATGCTGGTTATGATAGAAGGGTGTCAGAACACACAATGTATCATACTGTAGCTTGCTGTGTATGGGGCCGTGTAGCATGTGGATGTTACTTTGAAACATAATGTACCACCTAGCTAAAGTTTGTTGCAGAGCAAGTCCATCCCCTCACGGCAATGGACTCTTAACAACTATGGCCTCTTTTAGCACGATAATGCACTCTGGGCATGCTGCAAATATCATTCAGAAATGTTTCAGGGATATAGTAAAAAAGTAAAATCTGTTGACTTGGCCTTCAAATTCTCCAGATCACAATCTAATCAATGCCATGAAATTTCAAAACAGATGTCTAACACACAAAGACAGATAATGATCCACATTGGCCACAGCTCGGAGGCAACCCTTACCCCTTTTCAAATTACAGTGATGTAATGACATGACTATCTAGCCCATGAAAAAACAAAGGCAGTTCTTAGGAGGTTTGCTATTAGCGGCTGTAAACCAGCACTAGAATCAGACATGAACTTGTACCTGGTTTACTTTAGTGGAAAAGTAGGATACAACTGAGTATGATCCATGGAGGCCCACAGCTTACCGAACTCAAAAACTCTGCTGCTAATACCTTGGTGCCAAGACTGTTTTGGCAGCACCTTCGGCAGGTACAAATGTTATGGTCAATTGCTGTACATGTAGATAAACATGTCTATGAAGACGAATATAAAAGAAATAAGAAAATAGCAAATTGCAATAAAAAATGAATTCCTGGGGATGATGATAAACAGGCTTGTGATGAAGTTACCTTTTAAATATCCTGTGAAAAGGTCATTGGTCAAAAGGACCTTTGATTGAAAAATCCTTTTGATCACATGGTATCAAAGTGGCCAGACAAGCTACCAGTGCCTGATTTCCACCATGATGCCAGGTAATGCCTTTAGATTTTCACATGAACGCATCCCTTCGCAGTGTTCCAATGCAGCCATGATGCACCATACTAGAACATCAAATCCCGGTACAGCTCCTGGCCTGGCCATCAAACTTTAGGTAGCAAGGATGCTGCAATCAGAACCTCAGTAAATGCCAGGAGCAGCATGGATCCAGAAGTGATACTGATTCGTTATTGGAAGTTATTTAAAAAAAAGTTATCTACTACGAATTACTAATTAATACTTAAAAACTGTAATTTGATTACATTACTGATTATTACATGTAAAAAGTAATCAGATCACTAATTACGTTACTTTGTTTTACGTTACGTTAAGTTACTTTGAAAACATCTGTCACGGTGTGCGCCTGTGATGGGCGTGTGTCTCAACCTGTTGTCACTCCTTACTCACTCCTTAGGCTCCCTACATAGGCATCCTCCCCTTCTGCAGGTGCGCGAAGGCGTGAGGCCCCCAGGTCGGCCCGGCTGGCGTTAATAAATGTTAACGGATCTCGGAGCTTTCTCTGCGTGAAAACTCCTCAGCCTTTTTCCCTTCCTCATTCCTTTAATGCTTCTTCTTCCCTGTTTTTTCTAAATAAAATCACCCCTTTTCCCCTAAGACCTCGCCTCGTGTGTGTGTGTCTGTGGTGCCACCCGTGCAAAAAGAGTGAACCCGTTACAACATCAAACGTAAAACTACAAAACTGATTACAGCGCATGCTCGGTAACTGATGCTGCCGCGCAAAACGTGATTTTTAAATACATTTTGATTAATTTTTAAACACTACATTTATAACGCTAGTAACATAATGTTATTGACATTGGTAACTGTAATCAAATTACATGCATTTTAAAATGTAATGCGTTACATTACTGCATTCTCAGGAAAAGTAATTAGATTACAGAAACGCGTTACCCAACTCTGCAAGTAACCTTATGCAAAATTTAGAATATGACCGAAATTATATCACTGGCCTGATTTGATCACAGCTCATTTCATGGGACCCCATGCCATATGACATAGCAATGAACAAAATGGCCTTTCACTTCATCATTAACATTCTAAGCATGGTTTATTCGTCTTCCTCTGAAACACCCCAACAACATTACATTTACAAAATGTACATCTGGATATATATTATATATTCAGTCTATATAATCCCACTTGCGAAGCCTAGTTAAATTACAACATCCTTAGTTTTTGCTGTGTACTTGAGGCACTCCTGTTCTTGAAGTGACAAATTGCAGGGAGGATTTTACAAGCAGGAGGAGACACGAGACTGCAGAAACTGCTGCAATCTCACACATCACAGATGAGGACACTCTGTGACAGCCAGTCAATTGCAAGATATCATCAAAGAATACAGAACACAGAACAGAGGTTTGGCAAGCCTCGCTTTAAGCTTGTGATTCTGACACCCATATTATAATGCGGAATAAGTAATATGAGTAGAGTGAAACAGCAAAGTGTTTAAATTGCGCCTTTAATTGCTTCCCTCGTCGATTTAACAATTTTATATTTTAAAAACTTAAGAGCATGCCAGTCAGTGGGATCCACTATAAGCCAAGACGCAGCTATTGTATTGTAATTTAATGTTATTTTTGTTGAATACATTTTAATCTAATTTGCTGTGAGAATATTTGTTTACTTTAATATGTCCTGCAATATTGCATCAGCGTGGCTGTACGCTCCGAGGCATTAGCAAGACACCGATCCTCATGGGAGATTGAATTATACATGCTATTTGTCTTGCCTGGTCCAATCAAACTGTCAGGACTGGCGCTGAGGTGACAGGTATCCCGGGCTGCTGTGTCAGGAACATGCTGGTGTTTGGCTAGGAAATGGGTAGGAAATAAATATTCAAATCTCCACTGATCTATCTATCGCAGGCTGCTGTGAGAGTCATCTCATTGACACTGCCTCTTCTCCCTAATATTCCAGTTGAGCTCAATGGGAGGTAAATTCACTTACACCAGCTCACAGTTTTTTTTTTTTCACAACAGCATTGAAGAGATTAAAGAGGACTGTAGGACATTACGATCCGTTATCTATGAAGAGAATCATGAAGAGATTTGCTGAGAAGTGCTCCCGGAAATCCAGCGAATATTTTAGAGATGAACTACAGTACGTACACCGATCAGCCATAACATTACAGTGCAAAACATTAAGCCAGATATTGTATACGTTCCCCTTGTGCCGATGGGGCAGCTCTGGCTTCTTGGTGCATGACTCCACTAGACATCTGGGGGTGCTGTTTGGTGCTGTTTGGTGGTGTCTGGCGCTGGCGGATCCACTGGGTCACGGTGTAGGGAACCCAACATACTAGACTTGTATCTCCGCCACATCTCATGGCTGCCTATTGAGATCTGTTGAATTTGCCCACTAAACCTAATAACTGGTCGTGCCACCACAGAGTCTTTCACATCACCGTGGAGGAATTTTGACCCACTCTTCTTCGCAGAAGTGTTTAAATTCCACCACATTGGAGGGTTTTTAAGGATGAATGGCCTGTTTAAGGGCATACTGTACCATAGCAACACAATCGGTTTTGAGTCTGGACTTTAGCCATTCAGAGGTGGACTTGCTGATGTGTTCTGGATTATTGTCCTGATGCATAACCCAAGTGCGCTTGAGCTTGGGGTCACGAACCCATGGACGGACATTTTGATTTTATAGTAGCGCAAAGAATTCATGGTTCCATCAATTATGGCAAGTTGTCCAGGTCCTGAAGCTATAAAGCAGCCCCAGACCATCACACCAGCAATTGGTTTTCCTGTGGGATCGGATCGGACGGGCTGGCCTTCTCTCCCCACCAGCATAGATGAGTCTGAGGATCCTGTTACCGTTTTACTGGTATATAACTAATAATCAATGTTCTTCAATTCACCTGGCATGTTGTGGATGATCACTGTGTATGATATTTTAAGATTAAAAATACAATTTGTGTGTGTGACTCTGACAAAGATGAAGTAGCTATTAGATGAATGAATGGATACAAATTCACCATTTATACCTGCACATAACCTGAGACAAGTGCTTGAGAGAGAGCTAAGACTGATAGAAAACAGGGCATGTCAGGGCAGTCAGACAGTGCAGCAGCAGCAGCAGCTCTAGAGGCCTAATGGCTTCAGGGGTGGCTGGCAGGTGGCTGATTTATGACCTATTTGAAGATTACTCTGCCATGCCAAGCCTCACAGTCCAGGTAAAAGTGCAAAAAAAGCAAGGAGGAGCGTGCCACTTTGATCTCCACTTAGAGTATTGGTATTCGATGCCAGAGAGGAGTGCGGAAGTCTCCTGAAGCCTTGACTAACGCACATGGCCTACTTCACGTTCTCTGTTCTGTTGATTCTGCTCACATTTTTCATTTACATTTATGTGTTAGGTGTGATTCTTACTTAGTCGTGGTCAGAATACAGCCAAAACGCGTTGGAAACACAGTAGCATTGCATGTACTGTAGGTAAAATTCATACATCAACCAAAAGTAAAAGAATTAGCTGGGGCCAGGCATGATACAGATAATAATTGGTCCCGATTAGCTCTCATTAAGCTTTACCCTGCAGCTTCATTTAATTAGCAATGTAAATGTCACAAAGTCATCTTTGATGACTATGACTTATTATTGAATATTATCAGTTATGTGACTGTAAGCTGAATTTATAATCGTTAGCTAAGGCTTACTCCTTATCTCCTTATTATTATGCATCACCATGTATGGATTTCCTGATGTTGTATATAAACCTAATTACTAAGATAAGATTTGATTATTTGTCACATGTACCTGTACCTTACAACACAGTAAAAAAAAATTTTTTTCCGCATATCCCAGTTAGGACGCTGGGGTCAGAGAGCAGGGTCAGCCAGGATACAGCACCCCTGGAGCTTAAGAGCCTTACTCAAGGGTGCTACAGTGGCAACTTGGCAGTGCTGGGGCTCGAACCCCAGACCTTCCAGTGAGTAAGTACAGCCTTAACCGATTGTGACAACAAAGGTCTTATTTATAGGGCGTGAACTCCAATTTGGGTTAAGTTAGAAAGCTAACAATTTTATAAAGAACTAATGGTTAGTTCTTCTCTATTGATTAATAGTGCATATATACGTAGTGATAATACGTAGTGACTTAGGGTCATAAAGCGAGTTCCTTCTAAAAATGGCAATTTTTAAAAATATACTCAACACTGTCAGGGTTCAGGTGCAAATTTGACTGTGACGTGATTGAGAATAGAACACAAGATTGTAGGAGAAAGACAGTTGGTAACTCCATGATTGGTGGCACGGTGGCTTAGTGGTCAGCACTGGCGCCTTGCACCCCCAGGGTCCAGGTTCGATTTCCGCCTTGGGGTCTGTGTGCATGGAGTGCATGCTCTCTCCACCCTCAATGCATGGTGGGTTTCCTCCCACAGTCCCACAGGACATGCAGATTAGGCTAATTGGGGTTCCCAAATTGCCCATAGTGTGTGAGAATGCGAGTGTGAATATTGACTGGAGGTCCTACCACAGTTGTAAAATGGGAATAAATACAATGGTCATCACTGGCGTCCACGGTTCCTAGTTGGACTACAGAGGTCTCTAGATGAATGGATGGATGGATGGATGGAACTCCTTGATTAACACTTAAACTACTAACTGGATTGTTGCAGATCTAATCCCAGCACTAAGACCAGTACCCAAAAATCCATTTCCAGCTCTGAAATTGCATTAAAAAATGACTGATCAGAATTCCTTTTCATACCAGTTAAACATGTCTTGGCTTTAAGCAGTGTACTTATACATTTAGTATATTTTGGTGCTTTTAAAACAACTCTAACTAACAGTTACTTTTCTTTCTCCTGCAATGACAGTCAACTTCACTGAAACAAAGACCTTACTCAAGCATAGCAAATTTCTCATCACTTTCACACCTTTTTAGACGTTTGATCTGTCTCCAAAATTGATGTATTGCCCTACAGCTCTACCTCTGCACTTTTCATAACCTCTTCAAACTGTCATTGCTTTTTCATAAAAGAGATTTTAGGCCTTGTGAGACTAAGGGAAAATAAAACATGTATTTTTTAAATTTATTTATTTTTTACAACACTGACATTTCTGAAATAGCAGCATTGTTTATGAATATGTTAATTTTGAAGGTCTTTTGCTACTACAGTAGGTCATGGGTCAATTTGGTACCAGGTTCTGGGTCATTTGATATAATGCTTTTGTTTGTTTGCTTCCAGTCGCTACCAGTCTATTGTTGAAAGGTGTTAGGTTGTGGGTCATTTGGTACCAGATGTCAAATGTATACGTATACATTTTTTTTAATTCAAATTTATACATACGTAGTCTGCAATTGGCACCCTGTCCAGGATGTACCGCGTCTCGTGTCATAAGTCTCCTGGGATAGGCTCCAGGCGCCCCGTGACCCCCCCGTGTACACAGGATAAAGCAATATAGACGATAAGATGGTGAATAAACACTAGCAGGTGCATGAATACCTGGTGCTGAGAATTCCTTTTAATTATTAATGCGAGTAATTCTGGAATTTTTTGGAAAACAAGCTTATATATTTTAGAAAAAAATGTCAGTATTAAGAAGGTACTATGCGAAGGTGATTTGGTTAATTTGCATTGACAGGGTGAAATGACAGACTGTATTGTATATGTGTGTGTGTGTGTGTGTGTGTGTGTGTGTGTGTGTGTGTGTGTGTGTGTGTGTGTGAGAGAGAGAGAGAGATGTATTAGCAAGGCATTGTTGATGTGTGATCTCTTGGCAGGATGTCATGGCTATAGTGACAAGACAGCAGCTGTACTCAAGGACTGTGCCAAAGCCTAACACACACAGACACCCCCACACACACACACAAATCCATGAGTTACCTCTAATGTGACACTAATGTGACACCTGCTGGTCAGTGCTACCTACTCACACATCGGTGATCACAGTGGGTGTGGGTATAGCGTGTGTGTGTGTGTGTGTGTGTGTGTAAGTGAGACAGAGTTAGAAATGCATGTTCACAGTGTTCATATCCTTTCATCTTCCCTCTTCCCTCCTCTTTAATAATGGTGGATTGATATGCATGCTGGTCCATCTAAACAAGGCTGGTATAAAAGCAGTTATCATTGAGTTTTAATTGAAAGAACACTACCTAGGTGGTGGCATTTTATTTATTTTTTTGCTCAGATATAGAGCAGTCCAAAGATAAAGCTGGGTCTGACATATTGTATTTTTACCAGACAGGTTCTCTGAGGTGCTGCCTTCTGACCCAACAGGTTCTCCAAGGTACTGCATGTTGGCCAGACAGGTCCAATCAATGAGGTACCACATTTTGGGCAGGCAGGTCAGTGCTATTGACATTCACACACACACACACACACACACAGGACTGTGCAAAAGTCTGAGCCCCCCTGATTTTTTTATTTTTATATTTCCTTCCAAAAAGCCGGACTTTCTTGTATTTTTAGTCCCTGTACCTGTCCAGTTTCAGAGAAACGTCTTTTGTTTGTTAAGCCACACAGTGACCTATTAATAATTCAAGCATAAAACACAATCTAACTTACGGCGTGAAGCAGTGCGAAACAGGTGCAGATGATGACAGATGATATGATCAGGCCGGTCATTAGTATACTGGTGATGCTGAATGCTGAGTGGTTGGAACGGACGAGAGGGGAAATGAGGCTGCTGCTGAAGTTGTTACATAAACAACCAATTGTTTCCATTTCTTTTCTTTAATATAGATAATAAAATTGTATTTATTATAAAGAAATACGGGGTGGCTTAAGATTTTTTCACAGCACAGTACATACAGGAACAAAGGACTTTCCTTTGTAAATAGTTCATCCGTTTCCTAAACTTATAATTAGTCTTCATCACTTATTCCAAGGGAGTCCAAGGGTATAAGAAACTTTTGCGTGCCTATTTTTAAAAATATATAAATATGCTTTATAATTACTAATAAAATATATTGGGGAAATGTTCACTTCAACAACAAACAAACAAATAAGCAGGTCCCATTAAGATTATCCAGAAAGACATTAGTGCAGCTGATGTCCAAAAGCAAACACCCCCGGCAGAGTGGCAGCATTTCAGAAACAGCCACGTCGCTTCGGGCTCGGGCTGAAAATCCCCTTTTTAGGGTGAATGTTGCATTTATGGGATCCTAATCTCATTCGGGCAGACCCGTCATATTCTGTCACACCGAACGCTTTTAATTCAGGATTAGCCCTCTCCCAGCAACATAAAGACACTCAGTAATGGCCGGCGTCACAGTGCGGTAATCTTGTACAGCGCAGGCCGAGGTGAAGGGAAAAGGTATTAAAAGCCTCCAATGCCACAGAAATGCATTTCAGAACAGCAGCAAAATCTACAACCTATTCGGAAAAGGAGTTAGTGGCGTTTCCTCGAAAAACAAAAGAGCCGAGCTACAGTACAGTACGTGGTGGCGCATCCATATTTTCAAGTGACGATTCTTCATGCAAGCTGCGAATGAGGAAGTTTGTAGGTTTAAACGAAATTAACAATAGTCTTAACCTTGAACTGCTCATGTCTGTGCTTGGATTGAGTTTTCATCCCAACAATAAGTCTTGAATGAAGGAGACAGAAGAGCACCGCCGAAGACAGAGATGGCACTAAAGTAGCCTCATACGCATATCGAGATCCCTTTAAATAATTAATGATTTGTAGAAAAGTGACAGGATTTCAATTTCAAGTACAAAATTGGATTGTGAAGTGTTGAATCCGCAACACCTTTTTTTTTTTTTAGAAGCTTTTTTTTTTTTTTTTTTAGTTTTTCCAAATCTGAGGAAATTGAAGAAAATACAGTGTTGACCTTTTGCATTTGACGTCGCAAGGTCTGCCTGCTCTGGTCCCGCCCACTTCGGAATAAGTTATGAGACCCACCACGACATACTGCATATGAAAATAATCAGCAGAACAGAAGCGATCAGTTGCTAGGTCACACTTTTATCTGTCACAAAGCATAAGGTAATCCGGTAGGTAATCATCAGGTAATATTTCTATTATTATTTTTGGCTCTGAAATACAACTCGAATATAATTATCAACAAAAATACGTAGAAGCTTAATGTCAGTTAACGGTTCTTCCATAATCCACTGTCGTGACTGACATCATGGTACAGTAGTTACATGACTGCAAAAAATCAATGATGTATACAAAAAGTTCCTTCTGGTGAATTCTTTGTGCATAGTGAAATATATTTGTAATGCATCCCTCTGTACTTATTACACGTTGTATTAATATCCGTCCCAGATGTTCTGATCATAAATAAATAGCAAATAGCTGTTTACACCTCCCATGTATTTTGAATGTGGCTCTAGTGATCATCACATGTTATTGGATTTTGTCACTAGCAAGATTGTGTTAAACAAAGGCAACCCAAAAAAACATTCAACAGCAGCCAAAGTATATGATGTGCGGTTTGACAGTCTTCTACCTGCATGGGATTCTCGGCTAATCTGAGCACACAGAGATTTGAACTTTACATGAAATCTCTGTGTGCTCAGATTAGCCGAGAATCCCATGCAGGTAGCAGACTGTCAAACCACACATCATCTTTGTGCATCAGCTAATCTGCAGCCAGTTGTGGTAAATGCACTATACAGATATCTTTTTTACCTAGATATGTTGGAAATGCATTCATTAATGTACAATATGTACTTAATTACAATAAAAAACTACCCTTTAATAATATGCATGCCAATGTACAGTATTATAGTATCAATGTATAAATACAGCGCTGTACAAAGTACTTTTAGTGAAAAGTTTGTTCAAATGTATCAAATATATGTGGTATATACTTCTTTATACAACATTATTATGAAGGCATCCAAAATGTGCAATAGTCTCCTCTGAAAAGTTAATGTTGAGATACTGCTAGTCATGATCTGTAAAGCCTTCATAACGCTTCTAATCCTACTGTAAGTGCTGTTACTTTGTGATTTCTGAGGCTGGTGACTCTAAATGAATGTCTACTCTGCTGCAGAGGTAAGTTTTGGTCTTGCTTTCCTGGGAAGTTCTTCATGAGAGCCAGTTTCATCATGGTGCTTGAGGGGTTTTGCAAATGCACTTGACAATACTGTTCTTGCAAGAACTATTCCAGAACAGCCGATCATCATAAAGTAAAGTTGTGCGGATCGGATGGTCTGCTTTGGCGACCCCTTGACGGGAACAGTCTAAAAACACTAACAACAAGATTCTGTTTGGGATTTGGAATTGAGGGTTTGAAATACATTCACAGGGCCAGGGCATAATAACCTGTTTCTAAATTGATATTGCTGTAACAGCTTAATTTCATCTAATCTGTGTGTTCATCATATTTAATTAAAATATTTACGTCACAAGTCTCCCTAAAATGATTGTTCCCCCAAGTTTATATGAACAAAAACACTTATGAGAATAAGCAGACCAATTAACTGACACACACTGATAACCTTTCAAATGCAGTAACCCGCAGAGCTGATTGTGAGGCTGGGGACGACATGCATGTAAAAACAGGACCACCCTGTGTGCAGAAGCCGGAAGATTAATATAGCTGTACAATCAAATGATTCATCCTTCAGCCAGAAGACCGAAGAAAATCAATCTGTGCAATTTAAATAAGTAGTCTAAAATAAGCAAATTCCACTTAACACTGGTGATACACGGGGCTTGGCAGTTATCGAGTGTTGTCTAGATTAATTTTTAGTCATAAACGTTATTTTATCTTTATTACAATACGTATGTCCCTGACCACCTCCAAACAAAGGTTGAATGACAAAACGATTCATTTTAGGGCAGTCCACTTATGATTGCATCTATGTCTATATGCAGTCAGGTCCATGAATATTTTAATATTGACAAAGTCATTCTTATCTTAGCTGTACAATGAATTTAAATACATAATATGAGCTAGGTTTCAAAATCGAGCTGCTAGCTTTCTTTCCTGGTGATGCCTTCCACTTCCTGCTTGTTCTTTATGTCTTTTGCCTTCAATTTTCCCTCCAGGAAGGGAAATGAATGCTTAATCAAGTGATTGACTTCATTCCACTTCTTTGCCTAAAAAATAAATTCGGTTGCTCATAAATTATGCTTTAGACCTGTTGTCAATCATCATCCAATCCACCGTTGGAAGCTTTTGGTTAAATCTGCACAGATAATATAACCACACACACTTCAGAATACATCCTGCTGCTTTATTCACCCGTCACATCATTAATAAATAAAAAGAAACCAGTTCCACTGGCCTTATGAATGGTTTCATGCCCCAGATCGTGAACCGTTTCAATCATTTGTCCATATTCCCCTCTTCCCATTTTTCTGGTACATGTTGATTTTTGTCTCTTTTGTGCATACCGTAGGATGTTGTTCCTGAAATGCACTTTTTTTTACGCTTAACACTTACTAGCCTCTTCTCTTTATTGTTGACTCGTTAACAGTTTGCATTCTTTCCATTTTTTGAGAATGTCCCAAAACAGGAGATCAACTCTACACATAGAGTAATTCTTACACAATTAATTCATGCTACCATTTTACATGGCTTATTTCAACTCTAATATACAGCTAAAATAACAATAACGTTTTCAATGTTGAAATACAGTATAACTGTACCTGACTATGTATCTGCCCTATACTGTATGCAGTATTGCAACAGATAAACACCATTTTAAGCTCAACATATGGAGTGATAGATACAATGAGGAAGTTAAAATCCTTAGGCAGTGGTGTCAAAAAGTTTCAAGACTAGTTTTGTAACACGCCAACAGATGGCAGCACAAGGCTGCACATACAGTCACAGGGAGCTCCGATTTTCATAAGTCAGCGTGCCAAAAGACATCATCCTGTGTACATTGGGCGCTGTGCAACTGGTGCTATTCTGACCATGTACGTTACCTCGTCTGCTATCTTATCATAGACAGTAAGTTAGAAAAAAGAGAGAATGTGAAATTCTGTTGAAAATCTGCCACAGAGGCGTTTGTCGGTAACTTAACGGCGAGGCTGCAATGATTTTTTTGAGGTGCTTTGAGTGGTACGCACACTTCAAGAGCGGAAAAACATCACTGAAAGATGATGAGAGATCAGGAAACCTTTTTTTCAGGGTGAGGATAGATGCGCATGCACCCATCATGCATAGTAGCCATTGTACAAGCCTCTGGAGGCAGTGTTATTATGTGGGGGTGCTTTAGTTGGTCAGGTCTACACAATGTTATGAGGCAATAAGATGGAGTCAGCTGACGTCCTGAATGTACTGAATGACCAGGTTATCACATTGTTGGATTTCTTCTTCTCTGAGAATCCATCATGGCCAAGCTCTGTTACTCATATAGTGTAAGAGTGAGTTTTCACTCACATGAAATTGGCTACCACACTGCACTTTGTAATCAAAACTAAAAGTTGGTCAAACTAAATACTAGATAATATAGTAAATAATATACAGTATAATAATCATTAAAAATACATTTAAGACTGATCCATATGAAATGAGGAAAGACAGCCTGATGACCTTGCAGTATTGTAGATCTATGATGTGTTAGCTAAATCACGCTTGATAGAAATTAATTAAATACATAGCAATTAAATTGGAGGCATATGCTTAAGCATGGGTAGCTATACAAACATTCCTGTATGCCTCTAGTGCATGATGGGAATACAAACAGTTCCTTAGGAACAGCCAACTAATGCAAGAGGTTATGGTTAACAAATTACATTAGATTTGGTTTTGTTCCATAGTTCTGGAAATAAAAATGCTGATGTTCTAGTAGGAACACTACAAGAGAACTGATTGCATTTGGGACTGAGCCTTAAGAAATACTCTATTTTTTTTTCTTCTTCTTCTTTCTCAGGAGAGGAGAGATCATTCCTGCAGAGAATACCTCTTTATCCCCATGTTATTCTCCTTTCTATCACTTTTTGTTCTGCTTTGATCATCTCTCTTTCCCACCCTTTCATCTCTTCTGTTTCCCTGGTTGCTCTCAACTCTCTTTTTCATTCCCCTTATTCAGTTGCTTCATTATGTATATACTCGCTTCAGGCCATTAGGGTGCAAGGGTCTTTGCTTTACATCTACCTGCAGAAAATAGCCATGAGAGAAGTTTGTGAGTGTGTGTGTTGAAAAAAGTTCAAAAGGAAAGAGTCGAACACTCACACGTATAAACTTATCAAGTCACCTCTATCTGTGATCTCCATCCCAACATGGGGCTAATTTAAAATGGAAAAAATAATAAAAAATAGCCACGAGCCCAACTCATCTAAATACTCCGAATACGGTGTTGGGGATGCCTTGAGTTACGTATCCAAACTTCAATCAATATTCTCATTTCAAGTTGCCTGTGTGTATGTCGTTAGGAGTGTGGATGTCCGTGGATGTCTCGCCCCTCTCTTATTGCCGTGCAGGTTGGCAGCCAGCTCCGGATCAGTGGAGTGAGGTATGATGCGAAAACAGGAAGTCATTAGCGGGAGAGCACCGAGTCATTAATCTGCCAACTGAAAGTGCCTCGGCCCCTGACAGCTTCCCACAAACACACAAAAACAAATGTGTACCTGTTTGTGTGTGCGTATGAAGGAACCTTCAAGTGTGAGGGTCGCTCGAGGCAGGCCATGGGATCAATAAGGACATCTCTGTTTGCTCCTCTTTTTCTCTTGACGTCTTTGTGACATTCCCCGATCCTCTAAGTAGTGCCAAGAGAGAAGTTAGGGCTCGACATATGTGGAGATTGAGGATGAGATCCAGGTAAAGTTGCTGAAGAACTCAGGATTTAGACTCATCGTTGACGAGCACTGGGCTAATATTAATCTAGTTCAGTCCAAGAATGTTAGAGACGGGTAAAAACCCTAAAAAATAAAACAGCTTATGCTCTTCGAAAAGCATTTTAGGGGAAACAGTATGTACGTCTATATGCTAAATTGCAAAACATTTTTGAAGAGTGTACCTCAATCAGCCACCTAATATGGAGTAAGTTCCCCTTTTTACCACTTTGTCCTGTCTAGACATGGACTCCATTAGATCTCTCAAGGTGTGCTGTGGTACCTGGCACCAAGAGTCAGTAAGAGTCCTTTAAGTAAGTTATGACATGGTGCTTCCATGGACTGGACTTTTCCAGCACATCTCACAGATGCTCAATTGTCAAGATCGCCCCCTAGTGGAACCAGCATTAACTTTTTTTTTTTTTTTTAGCAATTTGAGCTACGATTTGAGTTCTCCTATTGGATTTCTACTCAACCTCCCCACCGCAGACTGGGAACATCCCACAAGAACTGATGCTCTGACCCAGTCGACTAGCCATCACACTTGTCAAAGTCGCGTAAATCTTTACGCTTGGCCATTTTTTTCTGCCTACAACACATCAACTCCATGGACAAAATATTCAATTCCTGCTTATCCCACCCATTTCCAGGTACAACTGAGATAACCATACTGTAGTTATGGCTAATCTGTGTATATAGTGTATATACAGTACAGTATACAGACAACATTATTGCCGACAAACGAACATTTGCGTTTTTTTTATGACCGTACATTACCTGAGGGCCTGAGGGCTCGCTGAATGGTTTGACGAGGATGAGGCGGATATAAATCATGAGGCTGTGTAAATCATGCTGACCTCATCTCAACTCAACTCAGTGTAACACAATCAGAGAAAAGAGCTGTCTGGTCTCTTCTGCATCCGTGAGCCTACAGATGTCCATGATTGACGGGGGAGAAAGACCATGCCACCCCTTTCACTCGGAGAACACGAGCTCCTTTGGCTTCACACTAAGAGTATTTATATTTTATATAAATTTTTTTACAATACGTCTCTTTCAATAATACGTTCGAACTGAGCAACATTTTCCATTAGGTGTGTGATCAGAGACAGAACTTTCAGTCCACTTGACTTCCTGAACCATCACAATCCCCTATCTCCTTTCTAAAGGGCTGAGATGAATAATTGTGAAACCTCTATCTGAGCTCTTGCCAGATGCAGTCTGCCTCACATCTGTGTGCCCCGTTTCACTTTAAAAATCAGCATTTTTTTTTCTTCCAGGCAATAACGTAATTACAGAGAGCTAATTGGATGTCGTTAGCCAGGGTGAGGATAGAGGAAATGGAGAGAGTAATTTTGCTCTGCTAAATGGTGGGTGGGAGAGACACCAGACCTGTGTGGTTTGTGGAATTCACACACACACACACACACACACATTAGAATTACGCAGATGATTTGTCATACTGATTTTTTATTTTTTTTTAAAGCATTCTATTCAGTTTAAAGATTTGTGTTATTAGTGGCTGTAAATGAGTTTCATCATGAAACTTTATTTTAATAAAATGATGTTCAGGCCCTTTTAGCCTACGAGTAACAAGGTAATAAATAGCATTTAAATGATTCATCTTTACACCCACACACACACGTTATTCACAGGATTCAAATTAGCATATATTTTTTTTCCGTGCCGAAAAACATACTTTGACCTCGGTATGAACTCAGATCCACACACGAGACACAACTTTCATTCTGTCTTGCATCACTTTTGATTTGGGGAGAAAAAATAAAAATATAAACGCTATGATGCAAAGCCAGCTTTTGGACCAGTTCTTCAGAGATTTAAACCGCATGACAGATACACACATCTCGGAACAGACAAAGCAGTGTTAGACTGCCTGCTGGCTCTACAACTCAAACAGACATTTGATGGCGTAGTGGAAAACTTGGCATCTATCACTTTCACTCACGGAGAAGCAGAGATCAAAAGGACAAGGCAGACGGCGGGGAGCGGGAGGAGAAAACAGACTCTCGCGTCGAAGCGAGACAGTCAGACTAAAGGAGGTCGTAAGTTTAAAAAGCAGAACAAGGTCGGGAACAGATTTCAGATCAGTCCGATGGTGACACTTTTTTAAATACGCTGTCTGAGTGTGTCGGGCTGTTAAACAATGTAAGATCTTGTGATGTGTTAATATAAACGCTCGACATCCAGGGCAGAAAATTACATCAGCAATTAGACGGCAACAGATAATGCGAGTCAAATCTATCCATGCTAACAGCAGGACAACACATACTGTAGGTGCAGGCTAGTAAATATTTAATAGGATGGATCAGATATAATGAGGGGTTTCTCTCAGGCACTGGCGCTAGCGGTTAATTCATTCATTCATTAATTGGTGTTAAGTTAATGGTTGATTCTATTCCAGGTTTGTGGCAGGTCCAACACCATTCTAAATTATCACTGTTTTTTTTTTTCCACGAGAGCTTTTATGTTCTGTAAGACACTATTCGTCTAATATGATTTCATTTTTATCATTCTATAGGCGCTACAATGATATCTCGGCATACAAATGCCCCGTATTGCAAATTTTCGCATTAAGAACTTTAAGAACTTTTAAAAAAATTTTGCAAGTATTTTCCCCTGCGTTTTTTGGCATACGGGCGAACGAGACGGTTGCGCATACTGTAGGTCCAGTAGCTGATCAAAACTTGTTTGCGGCAGTGGAAAGCCATGCAAAGTGAGTTTACATATTTTTTGTGAGTTTATTTTGCATTTTGTGCAAGATTTAGTAAAGTCATAGGACGACTAAGGAAGTTAGCAAGAATAAAACGGAGCCATTTTCAGTTTCAGTCGGTGCCAAGAGGAATCATAAATTAATGTTAAGTGAGGTTTAATGTTTATTTATTTCATATTTTTTTACTTAATTTAAATGTCTTTTCTAAATGTTTTGATTGGTTTTATATGCAAAAATATGATTATAATGTTGGAAATTGGTATTGAGCAAGGAATTATCTGCTTTACATTATTTCCTATTTGAAAATATGTTTCGTAATACAAAATTTCACCTTAAGAACTCACCTCCAGAACGTATAAAATTCGTATACCGAGGTATCGCTGTACTATGTAATTTTACCTCCACATTAATGATGCTTCAGTTTTTCTATTCTATAATTCTGATGCTGTTCATTTTCATTGGTGAATACGATTTTGTCTAATCTGAATATGCGTATCATCCGTGCAATTCATGGCTGGATTCTTTTTTTCCATTTAATTTCTACAAAACAAACATTTTTCTCATATACTGTACAACAAACCTTCAAATCCTGAATTCTCAGGGGTACAGAATGAGCATCTACCTGTTTTATTACTTCCACAGCTTAAAGGAATAGTTTGGGCTTTTTCAATTCTGTTTTAATTCTAAATTGAGGTTCATATACAAGAGTTTGCATGTTCTCCCTGTGCTTGGTGGGTTTCCTCCAGGTGCTCCGGTTTCCTCCTAACAGTAGTCCAAAGACATGCAGATTAGGCTAATTGGTGTTCCCAAATTGCCCGTAGTGTGTGAATGTTGCCCAGAGGTCCTACCACAGTCCACAGTAAAATGGGAATAAATACATTTTATTGCATTGGCCTCCACGGTCGCAAGTTAGACTACAGAGGTCCCTAGATGGATACATGGATGTACAAGTGCATTACCATAGGTCTTAGTCTTTATATATTTTCCTGCACTGCACACAGACTGTGATGTTTGTCTGTTGGAAGTTACA
>JAQMYL010000018.1:6717989-6728178 GCA_030014365.1 Clarias pachynema
GGTGAAAGCGCCATCTAGCGATCATTGTGTGTCAGCAACAGCTTCCCATTCAAAACAATAGGCGGTCAAATGACCGCTGAACCGCGTTATAAGTAGGTGACACTGGCGCGGCGCTTCTAGTGTTAAAGACACAGAGACAACACTGTTGCATTTTATATTTCACAGTGAGAGTAATTTCATTAGGCACAGTTACGGTTTTTGGCAATGTGATGACGGTGTGGGGAAAGGGGAGAGAGATTTAGTCAAGTGGATTGGTATGCTTTACATTGTATATTTGTGTCAAAGGCGTGTAAGACTAACTTTTTCAGACTTGAGAACAAATCCAACTTACAAACGTCGTTTTGGAACAGAACTCGCTTGTAACCTGTATATCTGTATGTCTGTCTAGCCAGATTTTGTCACAGCATCACACAAAACTGGTGAGTAACTGCTCGTACATTTACTTCTACTTAAGATTTTGATTTCATTTATGGTGCAAGGTTTAACTTCAGGCAAATACAGTACCAATGTACTGCCAATGTACTACTCATTAAAATCTGTCCAGACAGATTTTGCCCCAGCATCACGCAAAATGCTGGTTTTGGGTCATCCGATGTATGAAATGTTAAGATATCATTGAAAGAATGAGTTCTGACCAAAGTACAGACCTTATTTTATAAAAAATTTTTTATTTATATAGATATAGCCGAAACACTGCACCACACAATTTGTCATATTTTTTCATATATTGCATTCATTTGTACAGTATTATGTACTCTTCTATTCATGGACCATGCTAAGTCTATTTGAATCTTGTCACTTATTTAAGTATTTTCTTTCAATACTGAAACATTTGGACATCTTTTGTGCAGTATTTATAATACTGAAATGAATCATAGTATTTAAACACGTTGTGCACAATATGAGGAGATTAAGGCATCGTTTTAGATACTTATGCTCCCACCTTTTAAATCCGTCCACTCTAAATGTTCCAGGCACCTGTTCAAGGAGCCAGAGCCAGCAGGAGTAGTCACGATCTCTCTCTCTCCCTCTCTCTCTCTCTCTTTCTCGCTCGCTATCTCTCTCTCTGGCACTCCGCCTCGTAGGTGGATGTGAAGTTCGCACCAACTTAATCTGCTGTCTCTGTTCCTCTCTCCTCCATACTGTATAAAGCCCTATACATTTTACGATCAAATACAGCTCTTATTCTGTACTATTTGGCATTTTACACTTGTTAAAACCCACCTATAACTGAAAGCAATATCTATATCTAATAAAGTATATGATGGACAGGCCTTGCGTTAAAAATATTCCTCGATGGATTGTTAGTGTGACGACTTCATCTCAATCTCACTCTAGGTATAAAACCATATTTACCTGCGAAGTATATTGAACATGCTCACTAACACGTAACACACCCACAGCTTTGTGTTCCTGAGCCAGCTGTCTCTAATGGAGAGTACCCTGCATATTAACCCCCCAGACGGCTGGGTTTCATTCAGGAGTGCACGTGCCAACCTGAGACACCTTGGTTATGCAATATGCATGATTTAAAAACAGCAGGTGAATGCAGGCATGACAGATTGTGTATGTGTGTGTGTGTGTGTGTGTGTGTGGTTCTAATAACAGGACGACAGCACATGTGATAACATGCAACGTGAGCAAATTCTGACATCATCGTTGCACCGTGACCCATGAGGAAACCGCTTCGGCACACACTCAGTCCACCACGCGCCAACACATGCAATCACTCTCTGTCAGGAATGAGGAGTGGGAGCAAAATCCAATCACACACAGTACGATCACCACCACAGACACATTGCGCAATTAAAGAAAAAGACAATTTTGCACTGCTCGAAACTTTTTGCAATCAACAGAAAGTGTCAAAGGTGTAATTAACACAACCACTATTACGTTTGTGTGTGTGTTTGTGCTGAATAGTAACGGTAGCCAAGAGTAATTGCAGAGAGAAGATAAAGTCAGTCAAAACACTGACAAGAAATTCCTGTCTTAAAAATTCAATTATCTTTTACCATTGTGTAGTGAGGAGACGACCATTCAGACATTTAAAGACTCCAAACTGTGCTTAGTTCAAAAAACAACAACAACAACAACCAAGAGTAGGAACTACAGCATCTTTCTACAATACAAACTAATCTGATAACCATCTCATGATGGTTAAACAGTATCTAATGTTTGGAGATGGATCTGATTAGAGTCATGTCTGTTGTGCTCTAACACACACAGTAGTGGTGCAACAACCTGATTGAATTGATTCGCTGATCAAATCTCAAGCCAGAAAAGTTCAGTCAGAGTGACATGCATTGGGTTTTCCCAAACCGTCCCCTCATACAGTAGTGTCATCTTGTTTTCAGAGCAATGATTTTTGTTTGTTAAGCCACACAGTGACCTATAAATTATTTAAGCATAAAAAACACATAATTTAAGGCATGAACCATGGAGAAACAGGTGCAGATTATCAGACCGGTCATTAGTATACTGGTGACACTGAAGGCTGAATGGTTGGAACAGATGTGAGGGGAAATGAGGTTGCTGCTGAGGCTGTTACATAAACAACCTCAATTTTTTTTATGTATCTTAAGTCTCTTTGTTCCCATTGTTTTTATTTAATAAACTCTACATAATTTCATTTTATTTTAAATGGAAAAACAAGGGGTGGCTCAAGACTTTAGCACAGTACTGTATGAGCCTTAATGCTTGTATATACAGTACACTCAAATTAGGAATGTCCCAGTGTGTTCCTTCTATCCAACCCCATTCTGTTCCTTATTTCTGTGACTGTTAATCCTTCCGATGCTCCCATCGAGGGGTCGCCACAGCGGACCATCCAATCCGCACACAACTTGGCACAAGGACGCCTTTACTGAAGCAACCCTCCTATTGTATCTGGGTTTGGGACTGGCACTGCATCGAGTGGGTGGGATTTGAACTCATGCCTTCTGCATAGCCCCAATGCCTGGGCATACTTATGCCTCTCACTATGTCAGGGTATTGTACTTTATCAGCATTGGGTTGGTCAACCAGTTAACTGCTGATGGTTACATTCAACACAAGCAGATGGGGATTGGGATTCAATTGGCAATCATAAGTTTAAAATACACCACACACCTGCTTTTGTTTATCTCAGAGAGCTTGTTTTATATATATTTCTAACGTCTGCTGCTAATTTGACCAAAACACCAAAATTGTATCATGAGCCATCTAGGAAGAGTTAACTTTTTACATTTAAACTTTAACATCATGTTTTACTGTAAGTGCAGGTCTATTTAGTCCTGTAAGGCTCTGTTTTTATCTTCTCTATTACACTGGTGTGTGTGTGTGTGTGTGTGCGCGTGCGTGTGTGCGCGCGTGTGTGTGTGTGTGTGTGAGAGACCATTTTGCCCGAGGAGCTGTCTAATCCGTATCCTGCCGAGAAAGGCTTTTACCTCCTCCTTCAATAAACATGGATCTCAGGAAAACCCTTGACCCATGCTTAATCTCTCTCTCTCACAAGTCTCTCTCTCAGTGTCCATCTCTTCACCGTCATCCCTGGTGTAATAACTCATTGAAATGGTGATGGGAGGCTTGCGGGGTCTCCGCTCTGAGATTTCATAGTGGCCATCTCTCATCCTGAGTGAGAGCTGCCTGCATCCCCAACCACACAGCCCTCTCTCTGGACGCCCAGACATTCCACTGCTTTCCTTTATCTATATCCTTCCACCTTTTTCTCCATCCAGTCCCTAGAATCCGAAGTCTGCCAAACGGTAAAGAGCAATCGAAATCAAACCGGAGTCTAAAAAGTAATTACCAGCAGCCAGGCGCACAAGTTGAGTAAGCTATTTGAAAGGCAGTATTATACAGTATAGCCAAGTCATATTTATAGGGCGTGACTTGTAATGTAAATGGTGATAGAATGCCAAGACTTCCTTAATTTCTAATTCAGTCTAGTGTCTAGGTTTGTAAGTATTTATGCAGGTTCTATAATAGGTGTCTATATTACTGGAATGCTTACTGCATTCTCCCGGAAAGCTTCACGTTTGACAATTATGCAATTTAAAACAAACTGTCTGTTGAACTAACATTATAAAAAACATACTGTATACAATAAATATGCTACACAGAAAAAAAAGTATTTGGACGAACCTGTTAATAATTAAATTGAGGTGTTTTAAGCGGACACCTTATCCTCAGTAAAGAGTTATCTTAATGCTTCAGCATAACAAGACATTTTGGACAAAGCTACAGTATGCTTCCAGCCACGTAGCAACAGTTTGGTGAAGACCCATTTCTATTCCAACATGACTGTGCCCCAGTGCACGATGCAAGGACTATAAAGACGTGGTTTTGATGAGCTTGTGTGGAAGAACTCGACCGGCCCGAGCACACAGCCCTGACCTCAACCCCATCGAGCACCTTTGGGATGAACTGGAACGGAGATTGCGAACCAGACCTTCTCGTCCAACATCAGTGTCTGATCTCATAATGAACAGACATGAATTTCCACAGAAACACTCCAGGATCTTGTAGCCAGCCTTCCAAGAAAAGTGAAAGCTGTTCTAGCTGCAAAAGGGGGACCGACTCCATATTGAAGTATTTGTCTCTGATTTGTATGTATGTGTATTTGGATACAATGTCATTGCAGGTTTGGCCAAATACTTTAGTCCATGTAGTGTATGTCAGTGTGTGTGTGTGTGTGTGTGTGTGTGTGTGCGTGTTGGTAAAGGCAAGACTGGTCTTGTAAGAAATATAATTAAACTGGATAAAAAGCCAGATATCATTTACATTTCTGAACTACCTAGATCTGCATGTAGAGGTTCTACATTTTGGCTATTTTCTTAAGAGAGGGGGTTAAGGCTCTGAGTTACTGATCAGAAGGGATCATCTTGGTGGCACAGTGGCTTGGTTGATAGCATTGTCGCCTTGCACCTCTAGGGTCTGAGATCAATTCCTGCCTCGGGCTCTGTGAGTGTGAAGTTTGCATGTTCTCCCTGTGTTTGGTGGGTTTCCTCCCACAGTCCAAAGACCTGCAGATTAGACTAATTGATGTTCCCAAATTGTCCGTAGTGTGTGAATGTGAATAAAACAGTTGTAAAAACAGGACTTCACAGTCCCTAATAAGACTACAGAATTTCTTAGATGGATAGATGGATGGTATGAACATATTATAATGTTAACTTTTGAGATAATGTAGATCATAAAGTATATTCTTGAATACAACAACGCTTCATTGGAATTAGTTTAGAAACATCAATGTTTCAGTGCTTTTAGTCTTAGGAAACACAGCTATTATGTGCACCAGCATGGCAGTAATGTTGGCAGTAGCATTAACCATGGCTGACAGCAGTAAAGTATTCCAAAACAGTAAAGGTCTGAGGGCCCCAATGGTACTGTAGTGTGAACATAATGAGGTCTGAGGCCACATCATAGCTGAAATGGACCTAAATAGAAATACAGTAGAACTGAGTCCACTCTAAGATTATTGAGTCTGTTTTTTTCTTTTTTCTTTTTAAGAACCATATGTGAAAATGCCCTACATGCATTGTCTCTAAATACATAAATAAGTAAATAAATCTACTTCAACAATGCAACTGACTTAAACCTGTGCAAATGTAAGGAACATCCACATTAGCTTCGGATCTGCATAAAATGCAAAACCAATTAATCGCCTTGATGAGAGATTATTGCTCTCTGGAATTTAGCAGAGTGCTGCCATAAATCCGAAGGATTGGTCAATAAAGTCTTTATAGAATGTCACACTCATACAGACACAAGCACACACACACACACACACACACACACACACACACACACACACACTGTACTATTATCACGCCGTATTCAGGCCCCACCTGAGAGTCGTTTCACGCTTTTTTACCCTTTTTCAACAGGATCCCTCAATCATATGTGTGCGTGCGGTTTCTTGAAAGCCCCGGGGGCGGGTGAAGAGAGGGAGGGAAAAGAGACAGAGGGGAAGACAGAGGGTTGCGTTATGGGTGAGAAGGGACGCAGACGAGTGTTGGATGGGACATTATGGATGACTTCATTTAGCTTTTATTAAATGTGCACATCCCTGGGCAATAACTCCTGCATTCCCTCGCTTTCTCTCTGTCTTGCTGACACTCAAAAAGGAAGACAAAAGAGCAATGGGGATTAGGCAATGGTGATATTTCAGTAAAAGTTGACAATGACGTTATTTCTAATTTCTCAGTATTTTTTTAGGTTATGTTACGTAAACCACTTGACATGACAGAAGTTCACGGAAGCTCAGTTCATTTTTGGGGAAAAAAAGGAGCAGCAATTTTAATGAGCAAAAACGAATCAGAAATTACGTGTATATATATATAAATGAACTATTTCAAGATGTGGTTGGAGTGATGCCCTGCTCATACTGCACATATTGCTTGCCATAGTAAAAGCCTACAATACATACTGATGTATTCTTTATGCTATCAATCACCTACTGTATATTAAATATTTAAGTGCTAAATTCCGGTATTGCTCGAATTTCCCAATTTCCGTACACTGTATTTCAAATCACACTCAACAGCCCTGTCATAATTGTGCACCTTCGAGCCCAAGGCCATCGTCACAGCTACTGTACCAAACGACCCCAGACCAGTTCCCAATCTAATGAAGCATCCAGGTGATGTGGAGGCCCCACCCCATACCCACACACCCCTGCAGCACCCAAAGAACCTGCTGCCAACCTCCTGGTGCCAAACACCACAGGACACTCCAAGAGGCCCTGCGGAGCCACACCCCAAAAGGGCCAGAGCCACACAGGTGGCATGAGGGGAACCCTAAGATCTAGACGGTTTAAATATTAAGGGTTTTAATGTTACGGCTAATTGGTGTCCAAATTATAGTTAAGCATCCTATATCTTGATCTTTTTCTTAGATATTTGGATTAATCCCAGTTAGTAAGCTAGTAACCAGTGTAAGGATCTATCCAATGATGGAAACGTCAAAGCACTTTTGTAAGTTGCCCTGGATAAGAGCGTCTGCCAAATGCTTTAATGTAAATGTAAATGTAGTTACCGCACAGTGCATTTAAGTATTAATTCACGTATTAAATTTATTTTAGTATATGTCACCACAGTGTGTTAATCATAAGGAAACCGGATCTTAAAGCATTAGTTATGTGGCATAAATCTAGTAATAGTTCATTTGTTTTTATAGCAGTACATCAATAATCAATCTAAAGTATGGGCTCTTTCTTGTTTACTTCATATCCATGTGGAGATTCATGACTTTTGAACACGTATGCATAATTACAAATTGTACAGTTTACTCTTATTTGCTAGAAATGTTATGGAGACAAAGCTGAATATATAAACTTTAAAAAAATTATCATTCTGATTCTTTGTTAATTCTTGGGTACCTCCCAGCTGAATAGATTTCTTTTTTTCTCTTCTTCAGACGCTTGTAATCATCAGTACAGAGCACAGAGTAATGTATATTGTACAATATTAACTACCATAATCAAGTCAGCCAGCTGGAAAATGATGTGCGACACTAAACAGGATCTAAAGGGGTTCTTGATGGGGCATAAAACCGCTCATATCAGTTTAGGGTCCTAAGGAGATAATTTATGATGAGCGTTCAAGTCAGACCGGGACTGATGAAATTTCTGATAAAGTACAGTGATGAGACTCTAAGCTACAGCAAAACATTTAAATGGTGAATATTATTATTTATTTTATTTTTAAAGGCTATATATTTGTGAATGATGATCCGTGAACATCGACTAGTGGAACATCTGAACTTTCATTGTGGAACTTGTGGAAGAGATTCATCTGTCTGTGAGAACTGTACACACAATCATTCATGAACACCACTCGAACAGGAACTCGGCTGGAAATTACTGCCACATCCCTCTGTACAGTCATGAAAACGTTCTACCTTGACGGTATACAAGCACTGGTGGAACAATAGGATACCTGCTTTAGTGTATCAACGGATTATATAGAGAAATAAAGGTAGTTTTTACTCTCATAATTGTATTCTGCTATTCTCTACAATCAAAGGTCCCGGTTTGACTTGAACGTCTCTTGTATTTTGTCAGCCAAATGATTTCTAAAAATACAGCGATATAATTTTTTCCCCATTGATCAGCTATGTTTAGATTTGTTTGTTGTTGTTATCAATATAAACATGTCAAAACATTTTAGCAAGTAAATGTTCTAAAATGTGGCCCATGCTTACGCAGGTCAGGTTTTATCTTTTATCTTTTTATATTTTTATAATATAATAATTATTTTTATTTTAATAATGAAAATAATTACTCAATCAGTATAGTGTAAATGATTAATGATAAAAGTGCTTGTTTAGATTCCTACTGTAAATACAGGAGTTATTCATTTTTGTCACTGGGTCAACCCTCTCCTTGGCATGTGTTTGGGACATAAGAAAAAAAATAAACCCAGGGCAAACCTGGAGAGTACATGCAAAACTCCACAGATAGTAATCTGAGTTCAGGATTGAACCGCAGACCTTGGAGCAGTCTTGAAATATTATCGCCTTTACTTTCATTCCAATAGCACTGTTCAGTGTGCGAAATATGTTTTGCAATATTTATACAATCACCCTATCATCTATTGAGCTCTGAAAAAAAAGAAAGCATTGTGATGTATATGCTAAGCCCCGTGGTTCTAGTAGGCTACATCTTAAACGATGCAGTAATTTGATGTAAAATAAATGAGTGTGTGATGAACAGCTTATAGTCTCACTGACTCTCTCCAGAGAAGCTCTGTGTTCTACCTGACTGACACTAGAAATGATTTCCCTAAAGAGACACGCTAAAAACCTGCATGGTTATACAGTATATGTAGGACTTTCTTATCAGATTTTTTAAATATAGGTCTCTTTCCTTCATATTATAATTATGTATAATTTGTCTAGCCCACTGTAGTGTTAGGTAACTTACTAATTAATGAGATTAATGCATGGAACATGTGGCAGTCTACACGGCTTCACTCTTAGCAAAGTTAAACATAACAAAACTGTTATTAAAATTCTGTAATTTACATTCAGTAAAAAGTAGTAAAATAGTCAGGCCTTACTGTATTCAATTCAGATACTATCCACGGATCTATGAACACATTTCATATGTTAATTATAGGAATTAGAGATTCAGTTATGACATCAAAAATATGTCAAAAATGCGTTTGTGATCTTTATGATCCTACAGGTGGCGCTGTATGTAATATTGAATCGGAATATTTATAAAAATCGTGTTACTTTTTTATAAAATCATATCGGGAGGTGACTGCTGATCTCCATCCCTAATAGGAATGTAATGACACTACAGTGCATACTGTCAGATTGATCATTGATTATACTGTAACAGCTGTATACAATGTCTTATTTTCAATTTGGTTTATTTTGTTTCAAGTCCACTGAATATATACAACGAATTGGCTATACAAGGTGAATTTCCTACTCATACAAAACGTATCTCATGCACAATTCTCTGCTTTTGTGCTGCAGTCAGCTATCTGGGTGTGTACCAAAATTATTCAGTGTGTGTAAACAGAAGCTGAGGTGGCTTTGGCTTTGACCGAAACATCACAGAAAATATTTTTTTGATACAAATAAGATTCAGCAGAATCACATGCGAACATTACAGATGTCTACTGCATCCAGCAGCAGCTTACATATTGTCTCGTATACCATACTTTGTTCACTGACAAACTGACAATGCCCCTGTCTGCTTTTTTTTTTTTGTTCCATACAAATGTTCATTTTTTCCCTCAATTACAATTCAGCTTACCTGCATGAATAGAAAATTCCCAGCATATAGAGGAACACAAGCATGGAGTATAAGGATTGAGAAATAGAAAAGGACAGAGGAAGAAAACTTCCATGCAAGGAGTAAATAAGCTCACTGAGGGTGCAAATGGAGAGAGAGAGAGAGGGAGAATTCAGAGCTCAGGAGTCTGATTTAGCTCAAACAGTGAGACGTCCTGTACTTTATATGCTTGAGGCTCATCATTCAGTTAGTGGAACCGTGTCGGTTATCTGGAAATACTGGCATTCCGACATACTGTAGATCTTTCCTAAATAAGGGTGTGTATTAATTACAGCATTCAACCTTTGTGCTCACAATTCAACAGTAATAGCATATTTACAATCTACACTGTAAAAAATTTTCATGTAAAATTACAGTAAATTACTGGCAGCAGTTTTGCCAGTAAAATGCTGTTTTATT
>JAQMYL010000018.1:6728278-6742652 GCA_030014365.1 Clarias pachynema
ATGTGCAGTATTTCGAAAAAACAGTCGGAAACTGTAAAAAAAGTCCTGTAAATTTACATCAATTTGTTACAGTGTACAGTAGTAAGGCCAGATGTTCATGTCCTTGACCGAAACTTTACCTGTTTACCTGTGAATACTGATGCCCTGTATGCCTCGGTCCCTGTCTCTCCATGTCCCTCTATGTTCACTGGGTCTTTCAGATAAGGGGTAAATGAAAATCTACAAAAAAAAAGCTACAGGAATGCCATTCTACCTCACTATAGGCCAGGGATCTTCAACTCCAGTCCTACAGGTCCAGCGTCCAGCATGGTTTGTAATTCCCCAACACCTAAACACACACCCTAAACCTACAGTAGTAATTAACAGAATAGTTGAATCAGCTGTGTTTGAGCAGAAGAATCACCAAACTGTGTTGGACGCTGGTCCTCCATCTGCTTTAGGAGACAACTTCCAGCATGTCTCCCCACATCATCATAGAGACTCTACTCAGACAATGTCTTTTTCTAAATGAGCAAACGTGTGATGTAAATAAGCACACTTAGCACTTATCTTTGTTTTTCACGGCTTGACCAATAAGTTTTTATTTTATTATCACAACATTCTTTACATACTTCAGTCTTAACTAGCAAAAATATGTTCTCAAACAATGCCAAACCAGCAGGCAGAGGTAAACCACTAACCTTAAGATGGTCCTGATCAATGAGAAGCCAAAAAAATGATGCAGTTAGGCCCTGCAACTGAAAGCAGGTCTGTGTCCAGCTCATTTCTGACAGCAGAAGAACCTGATGTGATCTTCTGCTTTTTAAAAATTCTCACCATGGTGGTTATTTAGGATACTTTAGGAGAGACTTTAGGTTACCTTCTTAGTGCATAATTTTTTAAGATTTTGATTGTCCAAAATGTTTGTTTTTGAACATGGAGAGACAAAAAACATATTTTTGACCCTTAGACCACAGCTGATGCCGACAGATGTTCCACTAGTTACCTTACAGGTTACTAATTGGCTGTCTAAGGTAAATAAATGATGTCATGTGGGTGTTCCAATATTCTATTGGTTACAATGGAACTCCTTTTCAGAGGATGTGTCATAGGAAACTATCTAGTAGGAAGATCGGAGTTCATTTGTGTACGCAGATGATGTGTGTTTACTGAAAGTGCTTTATGCACAAAAAGCGTCACATAGAAATAAACACTGCAGCTAATGCCTTAGATGAAATATTGGGCGATTCTGACTTTTTTCAGATTTTTTTTTTTTTTTTTAGAAACCAGTGATTTAGTGTCTGGCAATTTCAGCAGCAAGAGTATTGTAAGTGAAAGTGTGCCACAATATCAATACACATACCTGTTGTGATTTAGTTAAAATATAACCATTAGTGCCAGGATTCTGTACATTTAAAAACACATGGTGGTCTAAGGGTTAAAAGTACCTGCGTGCACGTGGTCTACGCTTTAGGCTTCTGGTCAGGTTGAACCTGTCTAGTCATTCTCCTCTCACCTCTTTCATCAACTAGGTCTTTCCACATGTAGAGTCACTACTCACAGGATGTTCTGTGTAAACATCCATTCATTCATTCATACTGATTATCCTGTACAGCCTGGAGCCTACAGTATCCACTGGGGAGGGGGGGGTCCCTGCCAGTCTAACGGTTCTGAAATACTCAAACCAGCCCAGGTCTCAGCAATAATAAACAACCAACCAGCCACTGAGATCACATTTACTCCCTTTCTGATTGATGTCTGATGTAAACATGTATATATTATATAATTAATGATATTTCCCCCCTAATTAAGTCCTTAAGTCAAAAAAAAAAAAAAAACTCCTATATCATCTTTCTGTTAGATGAGTATGCGTCAGCTTTTTAGTATTAGCCCTTTAGCCTCTAGGGCAGTGCTGGCTCAATGCAAACAAACTCCAGTATAATGTAGTTTGCAATCACTATTAGCATCGCTGTCACTTTATTGTAGTCTGTTGTACTGTTTTGTAGGTCAGTGCTGTTTTATTGTTTGAAAAATGTTGATAATATAAAATTCTGTAATATGGAAATATTATAAAATGACGTCCCATTGCTGATTTTTTTTCACAATATTACAGACACCAAGGTGACAGGTGAGGATATATGATAAGTAGAAGAAAAACATCACACTTCAAATCAATTCTCTAACACACCTATTCATTAGATGTGACCCCACCTGTTCAAAACAACGTAATCCACCCATTCTGCTCTATATTCAATTCAATTCAATTTTATTTGTATAACGCTTTTAACAATTGTCATTGTCGCAAAGCAGCTTTACACAATCAAAAGAATTATTTAAGTTTGTATGGAATGTGAATGTGTATGAATCAAAATGGTCAGATAGTCCCTGCAAGCCGAGCAAGCCGAGGGCGAAAGTGGAAAGGAAAAACTCCCTGAGATGGCAATAGGAAGAAACCTTGAGAGGAACCGGACTCAACAGGGAACGCATCCTCATTTGGGTGAAACAGAAAGCAGGAATTGATCTACATTCATATTGTGTGTGTTAGGTGGCAGCCAGTTCAGCTATAACAGTTGATTTTAATTGATGTTAATATGGAGTCCATGTACTGTAGTTATTGGTGACTCAGGTAGACTTGTAGGAAATTCCAGTCCTGAATCGAGCAACTGCAGCCAAGTCAAGTCCTCAGACTGGTATAATATACTGTAAGTAATATACTAATTAATACATACTTTTTACCAATTGTTATACACTGTACCACAGTTAATTTAGGCATCTTTACTAATCAGGGAAACTAAACTTTTTATTCTCAGATCACAGTTTTAACCATATAGTCTTCATCTTGTTAAGACTGTGAAATTGGATATACTGTAAGCCAGGATGTACCTACTGTATATTAACATTTTATTTACACTTGCAGTCTGACATTAAATAAAGAGAATGAACTTTAAATGCTAAATTAAACCGGGTTTATTCATAGAAATAGAACAAGAGTCCACTAAAGAAGGCTGTCAGAAATCTGGATGACGAATAAAATGAATAAAAGGGACATAAGGAAAATGGAGGAAAGTATTGTATGAGAGCATGACTCCTGTCTTAGACAAAGGGCTCCCCACCTTGACTTGCTCCTCCTTGTTATTTAGAAGACACTGTGATGAATGACCTCTCCTGGATCTCTCTGGGAATGACGTACAAAATGTCAAGTCAATTACGGGAGAAAGAGCCAAAAGGAAAGAAGCTGTGAACTTGATTACATCAGCATTACTTTATACAATAAGGCACATTTTCAGCATTTTTGTAACCAAGTACCCTTGCTCAGTATTAATTGTTTTTTTGCTTAAATGCTAAAGCATTTTACCACTCAACCAACCGACCAACCAACCAAATAGTCAGCCAACCAACCAACCAAACTACCAGCCAAGTGACTACCCAAATAACTAGGCAACCAACCAGCTAGCCACCCAAGCATTCCTCTAACCAAACAACCAGCCACCCATAAAATCAACCAACAAGCCATGCAGGCAGCCAACCAACCAACCAACATACATTGTTGATTATGCAGAAGTTCATGTGGTAAATGGTTATTTTTTTTATACCTTGCAATAAAATGTTACCTATTTCAGCATTGTGCAACACAAACCAAGTTACAGTATCATGTAATTTAATTTAATTTTTATTTTATTTTATTAGATATTTTGTGATTTACATGGGTAGTATTTTACAGTAGGTAAACATTCTGTTAAAACTAATACCACCTTAAATATTCAGTATACAGTGTTTCTCAAAATGTACAGTATTTGGAAAGAAAACGCCATTATGTGCAAGTTGTGTTCAGTTGTTTTGATTTACTTAAGTTTCATGATTTTTATGATATCGCCCATGCAGTTTACCTTCACCCTGAGCTATATCACCAAGATGATATTCATTGCAAAAGCCTCTGCTCTGAACATCAGGGTTAAACCATCTTGCAGTGCTCAATCTTTTGTTCAATCTTCTCTGCTAATTAGAAGCCTAATGACAAGAATATCAGATTCTTTTCAGATGTGGAAATTGTCTCAGCTTTCAGTTCACAAAGAAAATAAAAGAGAGAAAGAGAGAGAGAGAGAGAGAAACACAATGTGAGAAACGAAATGCATATTTTAACAAGTCAGGGCAATTACACTGGATTTCATAAAGGGACTTTTCAAGATTTGATGAATAAATTTGGCAACTTAAATCAAAAAGTTTTTTCAAGCTGAAAAATTTGCATGTGTTCATGTGTGCATAAGTCTACACTACATCTTTAAACATACTGTAAGTGACTGCCAGCCAACCAATCAGCCAACCAATCAACCCACCAACTAACCAGCCAATCAGCAAGCCACTCATTTAACCAATCAAGCAACCAACCAACCAAATAGCAAGCCATTCATCCAACCAACCAACCAAACAGTAAGCCATCCATCCATCCATCCATCCATCCACTCAACCAACCAACCAACCAAAAAGCCATCTAGCCAACCTGACTTTTTTTTTTTTAATGCAAAAGTACATTAAATGCCACGTGTGTTGGTGGTTGCAGGCCCTGCAAGTGTAGATGTGGAATTATTATGTTATTATTGTTTTGTTATTATAAGTGATGCAGATAAGAAATACACTGCAGTATGTCATTGCTGGCAAAGGTGTGGCTCAGGCAGCACAATGCATGGAAAAAAATATCATAATGTTGCAGGAACAATTCATTTAAAAAGGAGAATACTATTATTTAATTAATTGTACAACATTTTTTGTATTTAATATTGTTTTTGAGTGTGTGTGAATTACAATGTGAGACAGTGGAATACTGTTTCATGCTCAAACAAGAAAAATTGCACTAAAGCTGAAGAAACCCTCACAGAGTGAAATGTACACTCCTTCAACTACATCTCAGTATGAGGTTATAACAGTGTGTTCCTGGCAATCTAATAACAGAAGCCCTACTACGGTTACCCTGATACCTGCATCATACTGAGTTTGTTCATTAACCTAATCCCACTAGCAAACTGTATAATATTTAAAGTTACGTCAAGAACCAGAGGGGGGGGAAAAATCAAGACATTTTTTAGGTTCAAATTATACAAATGTAAATACAGTTAAAATATAAAGGTTGCCTCCAAATAATTTTAAATGCCTGCAATCCAAAACAAGCAGCATTCTGTTATCAGCATGGCGTTGTTTCCTACTGAGTCACTTCTGTCACCACTGCCTCAAACCATCCACTGAAAGTAATTCATCATTACATGTCCCAGTAAAGAAATCCTGTGGCAAAATATCTGCCAGCTGGAGTTTCCAGAAGATTACGATTTAATTACGGTAATCAGACACAGGTATTAATATATCTACACACATATATTAGGAATCTTATTAGCAAGGATATGGTGTTAAATTGTTGAATAAATGCATTTTTTTCTCTCTCTAAAAATTACAAAGAACTCTATTAAAATTAAAAAGTGATTATGAAAGTACTTAAGGAGTGGTATGATATTTATACAAGTTTTTCTTGTGCTGAAGTCATTATTTAGGGCTAATATATAATACTATAAATTTTTAATTCACCCTGATCATTATGACCACCCGCTTAATATTTAGTTGGTCCCCTGTGTGTACCTGTGTACACTAACGCTTCTATTGGATTGGTCTACAGGGCCAGCCTTTGCTCCCCATGTGCAGCAGTGAGTCTTGGCTCACCGGTTTTCCTTCCATGGGTTACTTTTAATCCTGACTGCTGCAACCTGGAAACATCCCACAAGAGCTACAGTTTTCGAGTTGCTCTGACCCCATTGCCTAGCCACCACAATTTGGCCCTTCAAACAGTAGCTACATTTTCAATATCTTGTTACAATGTCGGCAGGAAGCGGGTGGGATATACTGTATTGTAGGCAGCAAGTGAACCTTTTTCCCCCCCCTTAAGTTGATGTGTTGGATGCAGGAAGAAATGGGCAAGCATAAGGATTTGAGTGACTTTGACAAGGACCAAATAGTGATGGCTAGTGTAGATCGTATGAAAAGGTTAACGCTTTTTGTTATAGAAAGAAGTCAGAACACACAGTGCATTACTGTTTTGGTGGTAATAGAAGGACCTATTTAATATCAGGCAGGTGGTCATAATGTCATGGCTGATCCGTATACAGTGTGTATATATTCTGTGTACCAAATGTCTTCCTGTCCAACATAAAAAAGCACGTAGAGGTAAGGTAAATTAATATTGATTTAATAGAGCCACAATATCTTACTTATGAGTTTTAAAATATATACATACTTCAGGAAAAGAAAAATAGTATGATGTATATTATATTATATTAGTATAATATTCATAATATTATCGCATATATCAATATATAATATATTGGAATACATTTAGTATTAAAATATTTATACAAGTCATTTTTTTTGGCTTATATATAATACTATAAATCAGCTCAATGATACACTGTTGTTTTTTCCTTCTCTAAGAATTACAAATCAAATTTGTATTAAAATTAAAAAGCGATATGTACTGAAGGAGTTTCAGTGTTACTTCACATTAGTTAGTTAGTTAGCATGATAGCCAGGCTAATGTGTGCTAGCTACGTAACATCACTGATTAGCCCACATGCAGGTTTTTAACTGCACCATAATATGCTTTACTACAAGGAAGCCACAATAAAGTTTATTACCACAATTCTGTGTTTTTTAACTTTTACTTTCAGTACTTAAGTATATTTAATATAGATAAAATAAATATTGATATGTAAATAGAGTAATTATCAGATACTTGAACAGTGATTTTAACTTCTACCAGAGTCATTTTCCAGTAAGAAACTTACTCAACTCACTTTAACTCAAGTATTGCTTGCAAGTGTGACTTTTGAAACATACAAATTGATGTAGTTACTTTGTACCACGCAATGATTCATATATTTTCTTCAGAAATCTGAAATTCAAAAGAAATCTACCTAAGACATGAGAAATGTCACAGCACTAGTATTGTAAATCATAGAAAGATGTGAGGAAAAAATATTCTCGCTCACCTCTTTATAACCTTTATAGATTACTGTAAGAAGTGAAAATCCATATGCATTTGCAACAAGGGTTCATTTATTTATATTTTCCACATTACTGAGAATATGTCTGCACTCAGCGCGCAGTCTACGAAAACCTGCACTGGCTAAAACCTCAAGCCTCAAGACAGGAACAAATCAATATGTGGAAACATACCAATATAAAAAAGAAATAAGGACTACAATGATGTAAAGGTGTGAATCAACATAAGCTGCTGCTTTAATCCCCTCTTGGGTCACAACAAGCCGAGTTCCTGAAGCGTGCAGAGATATGATGGAGAGAAAAGAGAGCTCAAGGCAATAAAAAATGGATGGGAGAGGCAAAGGCAGAATGCCTCTTTCTTTATGAATATTTTAAAGCACAATGAATCCTGTTAAAATTATGCCAATATGACTATATAATATAAAGTGACAATTAGGGAGGCATATACAGTTTTGCTGGTAATATTGAAAAAAATAAATAAATAAATAAAAAAACAAAAACAGTATTGCAGTATTTTCACCTCGCAGTAAATCGAGGGACAGTAAAATGAGTTGAAATTATTCATGAAAATGCCATTTTCATATTGCCTTTTTATTGCAGGGAAACAGGTGGCAGTAAATGCATTTTAAAACAAATCCACACGAATCTGTGAGAGGATGTGTTTTTGGAGAGATGCGTGCACGCACGGACACTTATTATGATAAGAATTACTACATTAAAGTAATTACAGGCTGTGTTTTATCATACAGTATATGCGGCACCATGGTGAACTGGTTAGCACTGTTGCCCTGCACCTCCAGGGTCTGGGTTCGATTCCCGCCTCGTGGTCTGCGTGCATGGAGTTTGCATGTTCTGTTCCACAGACATGTAGGTGAGGCTTGTAACTTCTGTTCCCAAATTGCCCCTAGTGTGTAAATGCGCATGAAAAAACTGACAATATCACACACATATACACACTAATTGTTGGTCAAAAGTAAAATCAATATTTATTATTCAAGACCTCCTGGATCTGACTAGGCATAGATTCAAAAAGCATCTACTCTGGTGTCACTTGCTCAATCCATGCCTGTTTGATCGCTTCCTGAAGATCATGTACAGAATTTTGTCACAGATGTTTGTAATTCACTGGAGAATTTCTGATGTTTCAGCAGTTTTTGTGCAGACTTCCCAGCTTTCGAAAGTCCTGCCATATATTTGATCCCTCCATTAACTAAACCTGCTGATTGTAATGAGCACAATTTTACTGATTCTGTTTTGTGCACAGGGAAAACTATAACACATGGCATATGTTGTCTTAGAACCTTTGCTGCCACTGCTGTACAGTATATACACACACACACACACACACACACACAAGCACACACACACACACACACACAAGCACACAGTGCCTGGCCCAAAATATCCCACATGCTAATATTTTGTTTAATCGCCTTTAACACTGATTACAGCACACAATGTGGTGGCCAAGTTATCTGTGAATATGATTCTTCATACTCGCAGGACCAATTTGAGGGAAAGAAAATCCATACAGTAGATGTAGATGTAAAAAACCTGGTCATTCAGTACATTCAGGTTGTCAGCTGACTTTATTTTATTGTCCCATCGCATTGCTGAGCCTAGAACTGACCAACTGAAGCAACCCCAGATCATAACACTACAGTACCTCTGGAGGCTTGTACAGTGAGTGGCCACTATGCATGATGGGTGCATCGCTTCATGTGCTTCTCATCACAATGTATGTGGAAATGCTCTTACTTTCACTATTAAACAATCTACTGTTCATCTAACTTCACCAAGCTTTTAAGTGATCTCCTATTACAGATGTTTTTTTTCCCGACCACATTCGTTGAAGTTGATGGTTCAGCGCTATCCTTCCAGGTTTTAATAATGTGTTTCAAAGTTCTTAACCCTGTTCCAGTCATTTCAGCAAGGTTGCATGAAACAGCCATAAAGATTATTTATCTATTTACACAAATACATATAAATGCTGGCAGCACTGTGGCTCAGTTGTAAGCACTGTTGTGTCTCACCTCCAAGGTTGGAGGTTTGAATCTAGCCTCAGGTCGCCCTGTGCTTGGTGGATTTTCTTCAGATACTCTGCTTTCTCGTACAGTTGCATGAAATCCTTCCAAACAGTGGAAGTGGAAGGTGTCATTTGCATGATGCAGCATTTATGTTCATTAATCCATTATCTTTGGCAACTTAGTGGTTTGCACCGTCGCCTTGCACGTCCAGGGTTTCGGTTGGATTCCCGCCTCTGTGTGCATGGTTTGCATGTTCTCTCCGTTCTTGGTGGGTTTCCTCCTTGTACTTTGGTTTCCTCCCACATTCCAAAGACCTGCAGATTTGGCTAATTGTCGTTTCCAAATAGTGTGTGAATGAGTGTGTGTGTGTGTGTGTGTGTGTGTGTGTGTGTGTGTGTGTGTGTGCCATGCGATGAATTGGCACCCCATCCAGGGTTTACCCCAACTCGTGCCCTAACCCCCCGACTCTGAATACAGGACAAAGAGGTACTGTATAGACGATAAGTGAGTGAATGAGTGATGTCTTCAGCAGGAATTTTAATATTAGTAATATTTAGATTATTTGTCCTCTGTCAATTTCATTTTCAATAAAAACTTATTCTTGCTTATGCCTATAAATGCACATTTTTTTGTTTATATAGTCAAAAGACATAATGAGTATAAATTTGTAGTGGATTTATGCATGAGAAGTGTATTAAATAACAAAAATAAAAGTCTATTGACCAGGAAAAAAACAACAACAAAAAAACAACCAAGGCGCTATCTGTGCAGAAAGAAATCATTCTCTGGGCAAATTGGTTAATAGAAAATTACACTAATTTAACAGCGCTGAAAATAAATGAGTGTTATCTTCGTGGGGTGAAATGAGGTGGGAGTGTGCTGTTTAGTTTCAGTTGACACACTGGGAATAGGAAATGAGAGAGAGAGAGAGAGAGAGAGAGAGAGAGAGAGAGAGAGAGAAGAGTCACCTTGTCATTTTAGGCAAAAAAAAAAATTGGATGGCTGTTTAAAAGACAAACAGAAGACCATGGCCAATGTGAAATTTCAGCTGTTTACATAAATTTACATAGAACTCTGTAAAAAATAAATAAATAATAATAAACAGAAGTAAACGTATGCATAGTTATTTATCTATTCATTCAATCATAATATGATTTTAAAAAAACTGACCAGGTCGCTAATATGAATTGTGTCAAAGTGACTTATTATGGATCATCATGATGTAAGTATTCAACATCAGAACTGCAAGCGAGCATTTAAAATGCACTCATTTCAAAAGCCCTATTTTTTCCCCTGCACTTCAGAGCGTGCACTTTGTCAAAAAATTATATCTACTGTATCATTTCAAACAACTCTGGCTGTATCTGAAAAAGAGCGCCACGGGTGTGTCAAACCGTCGTGCCGTTGTTTTATGCATCAGTACTGAGCGCTTCAAACGATGTGTTAGCTTTATAGTAAAAGACTGGAATCATAAAACATCTCTTCATTCTGTCAACTTCATTTAAATTCAGAATTTACAAATATGACATGATGGTGCATACTGTACTGTAGCAATGCCTTTATTATGCCATGACACTCATGATAACTGTATCCGTGACCATCGTTTCTCTCCGTCCACAATGAGTATGTAAGAAATATTTCCATGACAACTTTGCACCTGGATTTAACTACAATTTCAGCTTTTTAAAATGAAAATATTGTACTGCGCTGTAATTATTTGTCTGTATGATTCACATGAAACATATTTCAACTGATTCAATCAATTTTGGTCTCTATATAAATATAAGAAAGGTTTTGTCTGTACATTGGTCAGAACTCGTGCTTTCTATATCACTACGTTTTATATATTGGAAACCAGTCTGTCTGTATGTCTTTCCAGCCAGATTTTTTCAGAATGTAGTGAAACATTTGGCAATACTTATGTATTTGGCTGTGGTCAAATCTGCACCATAAATAAAATCTAAATGTTGAGCAAAAGTGATATTATAATCAATCATTCATGTCCTGGATTCAATAATCTACTTTAAAAAGCTTCTAATAAGCTACTTGCTCAGTGTAAACAAACATCTGCACCAATAGATATTCCTAGGAAAAGCAAACTGTATTATTTTACTAGGATTACTTAATATTTTCGCCGCTGGAATAAATGTCCTGAAATGGTACAAGTGAATTTTAATACACTGGCGTCATTTTAAGACAAAACTTCATCTTCATCTTTTTTGATTTCTCATATGTGATTCATTCTCTGATTACTTCTGATTACGTAAAATACTCAACATTACAGCATTTTATTCTGCTGTAGACAGACAGATATGTACTTTACAAGGGCTTCAACCGGAAATAATTCAATTAAAACATTATTTTTAGCTTTTAACTATTATACAGTTATACAGTACTTATGCTACTGTAGTGTGATATAAATCTCTCTCTAATACATTAACCCTTGAGTAGGCAGCTTAGTCTCCGGAATTACTGTAGGTACAAGGTGATGGATCACTTCATATTCTACAAGAGGTGTGTGTAGGTGTGGTGGAAATGCCATTATGCTAAAGCGATGCAGTTTGCTGACTCACTTCCTGCATCGTGCTGTTGATTCTTTCAATTTGATCACACCGAGTCTGTTCTCTTTGCAGGAAAATCCATAAAGAAATCGCAAAGCACAGCTCAAGATATGAAATTGTTAACGTCGCTTTCTAGCTGAAACTTTCTGTATTGTTAAAGCATCGGGGCATAAAGGGATTTTAAGATTAAAGATAGATGAATCAAGCTTAAGCACGGGCTGGCTTACCTGCTGCCAGGAGGGAATGACTGCGGCTATAAAACTGGATTTGAGCCCATGAATCGCTAAAGCAAATCAAAAAGGTTGAAAAATACCATTACGATCTCGGCTCTTTTTTAGGATCGAGTCTAAAGATTCCGGATTTCCAAGCCAGTTGCTGGACAGCTAGATTAAGCCTTCCAGCCTGGACGTGGCCAGCATGGTTGACTAAAGATATGCACGATGTTCCTTAGTTTAATTAACCATGCAATGTCCAGACTGCTTCGCAACAGGCCTGTATGCGATTTCTTCAAAGCCATAACGGGTCTCCTGAGCTCGGAACGGAGACAGAAGCCCACGAGGGGAGTTGAGACAGGCGAGGCCTTTCCAAAAGCTTGGCTCTTTTACTCCACCTTCGTATCCAACACACTTCAGTTGTGCCAACTCATTAAGGATTTGGCACGAAGCACGAATACGCATTCTCCGACTTCACATTTGGTGATTCGATTCTTTCTTTAATTCTTTATTTATTTTCCGTCCCTGTCACTGTGGTGTTGTCACATGGATGCATATGCTCCCGCCCACGCACGGAATGAGACTCCATCATCGGCACGCTCGCGGAAATGGGACGCTGTTTCTCGTTCTTTCACTTTATCGTTCTTTCTTCTTCATGCCATACAGCTTGGTTTACAGATTCAGATCTTGAAAATCAAACGTCCCGTAATTTCGCAATAATTTACAGGTTTAAACATGAAAAACAGCGTTATTGCAAATCAATCTCGCTTCGAAAAAGGTGTCGTGCATGTGTGTGAGTGCTATGCATTCATGTTAAGCATTCCTGGTGTTTTTTGGTGTACTTTGCTCCAGTTAAACAATCGTTCATCAGTCATTTCCAAGACTCATGCTTTCTCTTGGGAAATAGCGTGTTTATTCATTCAAAAAGATATGAATGACTCTTTGTATTAAGAATGAAGGAAACCTAATGCATATATTACAATGATTTCACAAAACACTGATTTTTTTCCCCTGGACTTTGTGAACCTGGACTGCATGTTCTGTGTTTGGTTCTTTAGTGAACACAGCGAGGTTTTTCCCTTCAAACAGGATAGAGATCTCCGCATCCTAACACTCTGAAGAGGGTCTGTATAAATGCGCAGAGGGATAGGGATGAAATAAATTTTCCTCCGGCAGAATAATATGGGCAGAGAGGGGTGCGGTGGGACGGAGAAAGTACAGGAGTGGACAATAATATCCCTCTGACCTTTTATTTGCACTACACAGATATACAGTAAAGACATAAAGACACCCAAGCCAAACCCGTGCAAAATTCCAACAAAAGGAGTGATTTTATTGGACTTGAAGTGAATTAAGCTGTCGGATAAGCTACAACCGCTTTTCCTTCCACCTCCACACATAATAAATTCTCTTTAGTTACTTCTAACTGGAGACCAGACATAAAACAAGCCAACCTTGACATGTATGAGTCAACTACCGAGAACTCATTATATTTAATAATGATCATTGCAAGCTTCATAAAAGTATATAAATTGACTTAAAGTTACTCCAGAGTGTTAAGCATGAGGAATTTTTAAACATTTGTACACTAACCATTAGACATGTACAATTTCACCAAATAAAACCAAGAAAACAGGTTGGATATAGTCACATTATTGGTTCATGCAAGTATTCCTTAACAAACAAACAAAACAAATGTATTATTACAAGGGGTGTTCAAGTCAAAGCGGGACTTTTAATTGTGGAGAATAAAAAACTGCCATTCTTTACAACCCCCTGCTGTATAATAATAGTGTCTACCCTGCTACATTAATGCATTATCCCAGCGTTCCATCAACGTAGAAAGTTGTTTCGGTACGCCGGAGCCATGATGGGACAGCCTCCTTTACATTTGAAATTCTGGCCTCCCAGGAACTCCTTTGATGACCCAAACATTTGGAAATGCCTTGGAGCGACGTAACCTTGATGGTATCTAAGCACTAGTGATAAGTGCTAGTGATAAGTGATAGTGGGATAAGTGCAGTAGGGTGGCAGGGGATTATATAGAGAAATAGAAATGTTTTTTCTATAAAATAACTGTGTTCTGTTATTCTGCACAACCACAAGTCCTGTATTATTATTATTATTATTATTATTATAACTACTACTACTACTACTACTACTACTACTGCTAATAATAATAATAAAAACAATAATTTGTTTAATAATAGTCATTTGTTTTAGTTTAATACTGTTAATTATATTTTAATTATAATTAAATGATTATGCTGTTAATTACATTTCACTATAAATAAAAGTTACAATTATTATATGTAATAATAATAATAATAATAATAATAATAAAAACTAATAATAAAAATGATAATTGTTTTTCAATTACTATTAAAAAGTTTTAACAATTAATATTACTATTATTATAATAACTACTATCACTATGACTGCTACTAATAACAACAACAATAATATTAATAAAAACAGATAAATATAATACAAACCGGATTCCAAAAAAGTTGGGACACTTAACAAATTGTGAATAAAAACTGAATGCAATGATGTG
>JAQMYL010000018.1:6748810-6763097 GCA_030014365.1 Clarias pachynema
CTCCACATCATTGCATTCAGTTTTTATTCACAATTTGTTTAGTGTCCCAACTTTTTTGGAATCCGGTTTGTATTAAATTAATGAATTTCTATATATAGGAAACTAGTGCTTATATTTATCAATATATTACAATATACAAATGGACCATGTATGGATATATACACTACGTATATTGCAACGAAAATGAAAACCATTATATTTATACTTAGAATTGTTTTATTGAAACATTATTGAAACTTTATGCATGTTTAAAAATGTTTACACTTTTACATTGTCAGTGTGCTCTGAATAATGCCTATGAAGACCATTTTTTCAAATACATTAACATATAAGCATATTGTAGAATAAAAAATATAAAGAAATTGATGTATTCAATCCAAATTCAATATATTATGAAGTATATTGTTGAATATAAAATTTTAATACATTTAAATATATTTTAATATATTCCTCAATACAAATTCCTTATGTATTTTTCAATATATTTTATTAGAATAATACAATATATTATGTATATTGTGAATATATTTTATATTTAATATTATTTTTCCTGTTAATTATTAGTTACTATCAGTTAGTGTAGCAACGAGGAATATTAGCATTATAAAATCTTTTTAATTTACAAGTAGATCAGAACACTAAATCATTTAATATATTGACAGTTAATCTATAGAGAAAGTATATTTTCTTTGCATGAGGGTGGCTACAGTACATTTACATTTGATATCTTCCTACTGTATAAACACTGTGTTATTGTCAACCTTGTGAACAAATGCAACACTTCATCAAAGCAGTGGGAGCTGAAAAATATCCAAGACCCGTTATTTTTCCCACCTATAAAGCTCTTTGCAACCCTTTTAAATTGAGTTATTGTCAGATTGCGCTCTAGGTATACAACAGCATCTACTGTATCGAGCGACTCCCACACATTCCCATTACAATGAGGTCAGCCAGGCAATCATTTGTCGAGGAAAAAAAAAAAAACACTGTGGTCTAGCACAAATTAATCACAGTGTGTGTGAGAAACTAATTAACTGAGATTATGGCATCATTCATGGTCTTAAACATTGTGCTAAATTCCTTCATCTGTCAGAGAGCTAAGTTCATTATTATGTAGAGTACAAATGTCTATCAAGGTTTTTATTTTTTTTATTTTTTTTTTTACTAAATACATACAGTATATATTCCTTTTGAGTTCCATCGTCTAGTCAAATAAGTTAGGACAGCTCATCCTAAAGTACTGTACATGCATGCTTTAATTGGCTGCAAAGCAAGAAATCGTTCCTGGGAAGAGAAATGGCAGACATGTGCACAATTAGCATTTATGCTTTAATTAACATGGCAATTGCAAAAACAGCAAATGAGTTGTATGGTCTCTTAGTGAAATAGACTTATATAGACTGATCTTACTATTGCTACAAAGGATTATCAGATCAATTTCATTATTTCAGTTCTACACCAATGAAAGCATGCTTTGTTATTCAACAAACTTGTTTCGATTCTGGTTAATATGGAGATTTAAATTTTATTGCTATTCAAATTCATTGGCATAGGGGTTAACACTGTTGCCTTGCACCTCGAGGGGCGGGGTTCGATTCCCACATTGGGCCTGTGTGCTTTTAGCTTGCATGTTCTCCCCATGCTTGGTGGGTTTCTTCCAGGTACTCCGGTTTCCTCCCACAGTCCAAAGACACGCGAATTGGCGTTTCAATTTTACCCATAATGTGTGAATGAGCATGTGAATGTTGACCTGAGGTCCTACCACACTTGGGAATAAATACAATGGTCACCATTGGTCTCAACGGTCTCTAGTTGGACTACAGAGGTTCCTAGATGGATGGATGCTATACAAATTTATGCGCACTGGACTATGTGTATAATACAAAAGCTGTAACAAACATAATGCAAAAGCTTTTGTATTAAAAGACATGAATGAATCAAATGAACCAGCACATGCTGGTGGAGTAAGTTTTCCTCTATAGTGACTCTTCTTCCTATGGAGTTGTTCAGTTATTGATGAAGAAGGGATGCAGGCTGTGCAACATCCAAAGAAGCAGCATCTGTAATGTTTACAGAGATGACACCACTGACAAGAGCAATATGCACAGATGGATGAAGAAATTTAATGACGAGGAAACCAGGATTAAAGAGAAACCACACAGACTGAGACCATCACTGTCATGATTAGTGTGGACAGACGAGTCACAATCCGCAAGCTTGTTGCACAAATGCACTGCCGTCACAATGCCATACAGGAGATGGGTGAAGACTTAGGCTGTTGGACTAATCAGGCAATCGGCATATTGGGATATCCATTGTACAGCCCGGATGTGGCAGTCTTAGGGGACAACAATTTGATGAGTAGACAGTACGTACACTTGATTTTTATAATTTTTTTTCAAAGATTCAAAGATTTCAAAGATTGAGAGTTAGGTTCAGTGATGGTGCAAATGCATCACTTGTGAAGGAGCCAATGCTGAGTAGTACCTTTATATAGAGGAAGAAAGCTTTTTTGATCTACCTACAGTACAGTTTATGAGTTTTTTAAGGTTTTGCCAACTTTTGCATTACTTTCGATACACTCCTTGTATTATGATATCTGGTCTTATTAAAATAAACATAATCAAACCTACTTGGGGCGGCATTGTGGCTTAGTGATAAGCACTGTCACCTTGCACCTCCAGTGTCCTGGGTTCATAGACTTCTGTAAAAGTGTAAAATGTTTCTTCCAACATGTCACATTTCCTATGTAGGGTTGTGCGTACATAAATTAATGCTGGAAGTGCAGTCTAGCCATCTAGACCTCATGCACCCCAAGGCCTGGCTACATTTTCCATAATGGAGGAGACAGACAAAGACGTTATCTGCCTCCAAAGCAATCTAATATATATTCTCTCCGCATGGGAGTGGTAAAGCCAACCAGGGTCATGCAGCATTGTTTGGCATGTGGCTCTCGTCTGCTTTGGAAATTAGAAAACATCAGGCAAACAAATATACAGAAAATCGCCAATAAGCCTAATGAGAATAAATTGATTAAAATACCATGGCAGCAGTGAATGCATCAAGATCTCTACATCTATCAGGTATCACGATAAGATGAAGCATGCCATGTTTACTAATTGTGTCAGGAAATGCATGAGGCGTAAAACCTGTGCCAAATCAAATATACGGATTGAATAAACAATCAATGATTTGATTATGAACCCTTACAGTCGGGGTGGTCAGTTTATTCAACAAACAGGACGTATAGCTGCAGGGTTTCATTAGGCGTCACAGGAGTGATTCAATTTGTGCATGGTGCTAGCTTAAAACAAAAATAATAATCTGTACAAATAAAAGAAAGGTTTTTTGTCTGTACATTGATCAGAACTTGCTCCTTTAATGATATGTTTACGTTTCAACATTGTAGAACCCAAAACCAGTCTCGGAAAATTTTCTATCTGTGTATCTGTCTATCTGTCTTTCTTTATGTTCTCTTTACCGGCTAACAATTAACCATCAAATCTTTGCAATATTGAAACATTTTTCCCACACAGCCAGATAATGAACTCTTAATTAGATGAAGAGATGTGAATTCTCATAATTCCATAAACAAAACATGCCAAGCAATACCTTTGAAGATCCTTCGGCAACAGGACAATATAACCTCCAATAAGCTACAGTACAATACCCCATCTATCTATAGTCACAGCCACCCCATTATTGTTTTTTTTTTTTTTTTTTTTTTTTTAGATCTGCACCAGTTCAAGGCTGACTTCCAGGCATGATCAAAGCTAGGCAGTTAATATAAAGCTCATGATTCTTTAGCAATTAACTGGCAAAAGATTAGGGTAGACAGTTGAGCTTTGGATCAGTGCAGAAACACAAAAGGTGTTAATGACTTTAACTGAAACAAGGCAATGATACAATAGGGATGAAGCAGTTTAGTTTCACCAAATTTGTATAAATTAATACCAAATATAAGAGTTATCTTTATCAATCATTTGTCGCAGGTTCAAATAACCTAAAATTCTAATGTGTATCTTTATGCAAATGACATCTTGCACCTCCAGGGTTGTGAGGTTGAATGTTCCTGCCATGCTGGGTGGATTTCCTCCAGGTTCTCCGGTTTCCACCACAGCCCTACAACATGTGGTTGATGTTTCCAAATTGCCTGTAGTGTGTGCTTGTGCACTGTGAAGGCGTGGCACGTGTGAAGGATCGGGTCCCAGTGAACTTGTTCAAGTAGGGTCTCATTCTTTATAATATGGTGATCCCGGATTAGTTGAATTGTAAATATAGGAGTTGTCCTTTAGTCCTCGAACCTGGTGCAGGTTCCTGACCTCACAATGTCAGTCCGTCCCAGTCCTGCCCACTTCTGGATGGCAAAAGGGATGTTACCAGAACCCAGTGCCAAAAACCAGTCATGGAAGCACTTTTAGCCAGAAAACATTATATGTTATAACATATTATAACACTAAACACTGTGCTGAACGTAATGTCTTCTGAAATGCACCTCTCTTCCAAAACAGCGCTCCTTGAAGGATATGGCTGCTACAAAGAAGGATGTGGCTAATAAAATAGCAGCCTTCAGGACAAAACAAAGCTGAAATGGCTTATCATTAAATGATCATTACAGGCATAACATCAAGGGCTTAATAATGCCATGACCTGATGAGAAAGCTCACAGAGTCCCAGAGGTAATTTGGTAGTTGGAGAAGCAAACAGCAGTCACCACAATGTCATTGTTATTACTTACTAATTACAAAAATGTAATAAACTTTTGCACCTGACGTCATCTTCTGTCCGCCATAGTCCCGCCTTCTGGACTTCTGGAGGGCAAAAGGGATGCAGCGCCAAAATCCACATACCAAACTGGTCACCGTAGCATCTGATATCATCTTAAACAACATTGTGTCTCCTTATCATAAGGAGTTCTAAGTCAGTCTGAATTACCTTTAAAGTAGTCCTGTTTTGCAACACTTCTAACAAAAGGTTAAATCTCAAATCCCTCTCCAACTCCTGAACAAGGGGCACTACTTAATGTAACACCCTACATTTCCATTTTACTCTATTTGGGATTGAACCCCAGAACAGTTATCCTCATCTTCTATACCGCTTTATCCTGTATTCAGGGTCGTGGGGGGCCTGGAGCCTATCCCAGAAGACTTAGGGCACGAGACTGGGTACACCCTGGACAGGGTGCCAATCCATCACCGGACATACACTCACTCACTCACTCACACACTTATTAACACACTATGGGCGATTTGGGAACGCCAATTAGCCTAATCTTCATGTCTTTGGACTGTGGGTGGAAACCGGAGTACAAGGAGGAAACCCACCAAACACAGGGAGAACATGCAAACTCCATGCACACAGCGATGGGAATCGCGTCTAGCCAGGAATCAAACCCGGACCCTGGAGGTGGAAGGCGACAATGCTAGCCCCAGAACAGTCAGTTAACAATTAATTGGAAATAATCTAATCTAGCTATTAATTAGAATTATCAACCAAATGCAAAGTAGCCTGACATCAGTCTCGTGTCTTCAAAACATTAAAAATTAAGATTTGGGCTCTGGCTGGGTGGAGGTCAGTTACTAAGAGGTCACTCCCTTGAATGATGCAGCACACTGCGGAATGCTGATGGTATGAGTGTAACACAGATTGTCTGAAGAAACGCTCTCATCTCTGCATTACTGACATTATTACAGAGAGAGAGAGAGAGAGAGAGAGAGAGAGAGAGAGAGAGATTACTGAGGAAAGGGAGTGCTGCTGATATTATTAGACTTGTAGCCCAATTTTTAAGTCCTAGTGTTACAGTATGGTGCACAAGTGTCTGTGCTCATCTTTGTTTGTAGTGGTACAGGACAATTATAGTGAGGGGAGGCAGCCAGGAAAGTCATCCAGGTCGTCATAACAACAGCTGGGATGATGTCCAAGTGTGTTTGTACCAATTCATAATACATAAAGCAATCCAGCATCATTTCTCTCTCTGTCTCTCATATACCTAAGTATCTACAGTATGTGTGTACGTACATTAATATTTTTTGTTTGATTGCCTTTAGCTTTGGTTAAAGTGCACAATGTGATGGGGTGGTTCACGTATGAAAATGATTCCTCATGCTCTTAGAACCACCAGGAATACAGTATGCCTGTGCAATCAGGGATGAGAAACTCCATAAATGCGATACCCTGGTCACTACATTCACATCATTACATAACCTGGTTTAATTTTATTGCCAAATAATGTGACTGCGCCTAGATCTGACTAACTGAATCAACCCCAGATCATAACACTGCCTCCAGAGACTTGTTCGCTGGCAACTATGTATGAAGGGTGCATCGCTTTACACGCCTACCTTTTTACCATGTCACAACCTTAAATCTGGAATAGGATCAATCTGAACTCGTGACCTTTTTCCATTCCTCCAAAGTCCAATCTTTATGCTCCCTAGCAAGCTGAAGACTTACTAGCAAGTGCTGCAATCCACATTCTGATTGTAGAAATGCTCTTAATTTCACTATTAAACACTCAAAGTTCTGATTACTTTTTTTGACCAAGCCTTTAAGTTTTAAAGAATTCCAGATTTTAATATGTCGGACAGCTCTTAATCCCATCCCAGTAATTTAAAATATCCTTAGTTGTTTCCTTCAGTTGGAGGCGTTGAAAGAATGAATGAAAGATGGCCATGGATTCAGAATTTCTGGGCCACCCTGTATAGCCTCCCATTTAATGCAAGCACCTTAAACATAGCACACAGTCTGTCAAAAATACAGAGTGGCTGCTACAATTCAAGCAGAATCAATATGCCAAACCTTATCCAGCACAAAGCTTTAAACAAAAGCATAATTCAGAGGGGAACTCCAACAAGGCAATATATTCAACTCATGACCTTCCTTTATTTTACACATAAAGAGCTCTTTGAATACCAACATTTAAGTATCAGTGAGATATAATGATGGCGGCAGTGGGTAGCACTGTCGCCTTGCACCTCGGAGTCCGAGTTCGATTCCCTTCTCTGTGTGCATGGAGTTTGCTTGTTCTCTCTGCGCTTAGTGGGTTTCCTCCGGGTACTCTGGTTTCCTCCCACAGTCCAAAAATATGCAGGTTAAGCTAATTGGCGATCCCAAATTGCCCATACTGTGTGAATGGGTGTGTGAGTGTGTGTGCCCTGCGATGGATTGGCACCCTGTCCATGGTATACCCTGCCTCATGCCCTGGGATAGGCTCCAGGTCCCCGCGACTCTGAATACAGAATAAAGCTGTATAGAAGATGAGTGAGTGAATGAGTGAAATATAATGATGGCGCCACACTGACTTAGTGGTTAGCACTGTTGCCTTGCACCTCCAGGGTCCGGGTTCGATTCCTGCCTCTGTGTGCATGGAGTTTGCATGTTCTCCCCGTGCTTGGTGGATTTCCTCCGGTTTCCTCTCACAGTCCAAAGACGTGTAGATTAGGCTAATTGGTGTTCCCAAATTGCCTGTGGTAGATTGGCACCCTGTCCAGGGTGTACCCCAGGCCCCCCCAAGATAGGCTCCAGGTGACTACGGTCCAGGGTACTCCCTGCGACCCCATATACAGGATTAAGCGGTATAGACGATGAGTGAGGGAAATATAATTTGTTCACCGAGAATTCATTTACCGCTTCACCATGGAGCTGAAATGAACCTTGCCCTGATTTAGAATTGGTATTTTGTGTGTGTTTTGCTTCCGATAGTGTGAGAAGATGGTTTAGCGTAAGCTATAAGGAATCCAGAGCGAGAGAGAAGAAGCAGATGAAGTAATGCAGAGCTTCTACTCTTGGAGCCCAGTGGATTCCCGGCAAATCCTTTTGGCAGGATATCTGACAGGAGGTCAATACAGAATGCAACAAGATCAGAAGGTCCAGCAGAAGCCAAACGAGAGAAAGAAAACGAGAACGCAAAAGAGTTGTGACAGATGGAGCTCAGAGAAAGACGGAGTATAGATGAAACGATCATGGTAATGATGATGAGATTGCACTATAATATCAGAAGTACAGGAAGAAGAAGAAGCTCAAATGTAAAGCTATTAAAGACCTAGTTAAATCTGACCTTTTCCTTTTTTTTGCTCAGGCACAACGGTGCAGACATTCTTCACCTGTTCTCCTTTTTATTGCTCTTTCATTCCACTTTTTTTTTTTTACTCTTTTGTGCAAAGCAAAAGACTCCTTTAAGAGCAAAAGGGGAAGACTGATGCTGTGACAGAAAGATCCTACTTCTTTCATCCACAAAAGGTCTTCAGTAGACTGTGGAATAAATGGAGCACCAGGGTAGAGTCTCTGAAAAGGTCTAAAAAGGTTCTATTGATGGGATGACATGTTCCCTATATGCAGGTCTGAAAAATGTCAAATATCAACAAAAGGGCTAAACCTGTCACATGGCCTGCCATCATAAAGAAAGCACAAGGTGTATTAGGTATATCAGACTGTTAATTTAATATCTGGAGGCATGCTATTTATAATCTCGATGTCCATGAATCAAAAGGTAAGATATAGAATAATTCCCATGTAAGAAAACTAGAGGTGGCAGTAGCGAAGAAAAATCTCTCTGAGACAACATGAAGGAGGAACCCTAACAGGATCCCGAATCAAAATGGGATCAAAATGATAGATTCATTAAAGCATTGGTCCAAGTTCAGTACTGTGCAATTCTTTCTTCATATGTACGGTATGTTTCCAAAGAGTCAGACTTTCTTGTATTTTGAATGCAGTCTTGAGGAATAGTTCTCCAAACTATCCTTCTGAAGGACTCATTTGTCTCTCGTTTTCAGTCCACTCTCTGTACCTGACAAGTTTCAGAAGAATGTTTTATGTTTGTTAAGCCACACAGTGACCTATGAATTATTGAAGCATAAAACACGATCTCATGAACCAGTGCAGATGACAGATGAACAGGCCGGTGATTAGTATATTGGTGATGCTGAATGCTGAGTAGCTCAAACAGACGAGAGGGGAAATGAGGCTGCTGAGGTTTTTACATAAACAACCAACTTTTAAATTGCACTTTGGGGTGAAACATTTGTTCACAATTCTTTCATTTAATCTACATGATTTAATTTAATGTAATATGAAAAAATAAGGGATCAGGACTTGTCCACAACAAACTATAGATGATGAAGCAACACATCCAGGTCCACAGCAGAGAAATGTGTCAGGAGATCACACTAGACAGTTGCTTGGATTATTAGCTATACTGTGACTATATAGTGAAATATATATAATAATACTGATTTTTATATATTAGGACCATTATGGCCAGAAAGAAAGGGAAAACATACTGTACTGTAAAAGTATGTACATATTAAATGTACATTACTTTATATGCATGTACTGTATTAAACATACCACTATTGAACCAAAACTTAAAGATGGAGACCATGTCCAAAGACCACACATATACTTTAGAGGAGCTTTGTATCAAAACCTTCATTATTCTGGACACGAATTAAGAACCTCCACAAACAAATAAACTTCTCTCCTATGCTTTATAAAGAGCACTATTTTTTAATGACATAGGATTAGATTATACTCTTAAAAAATATATATTTTTAAAGGTACATATTGTTGTACGTTTCATGTAGAATACTGGATTAGCACATGAATGGTTTATAACCACTTCTTACTGTACACAACCTTGAAAAACAAATTATTCCCGCTCTGCCGTTGTACTGACACTCCAATCTAGACTGAAGCGAAATACCACTGACATCTCACTGTTCCAGAAGCTGTAACAGCCCAAGGTGAAATAAAATCAGGGATAATCAGGGATTAAGAGCTTATTCATTTAATTAAATCTATTGATTTCAGCTCATCTGGACAAAACCCAGAATTATTAATCCCTTTGTAATTAAGGAAGGACAGAGCAAATGTGATGTTATCATCTGTCTTAGGGATAAAATAGACATAGCTAACCATTTTACATCATTACTGAGACTTGGTCTTAAATATTTATAGAAAACTATACATAATAAAAGATAACATATGTAACAGTTATTGTGTGATAATTACAACGAGCCATTGATTTTTATACCTAAAACATAAAGTGATTTCGGAGCCCTGACATGGTTTGTGAAGCAGAACATAGTTACAGAGCCATTAAATGTGAGGATGTTGACACAGGCCAGAGAGAAAATACAAATGACCACAAATAATAATAATAATAATGATACCAAAAGTATTTAGGCAAACTTATTAATTATTGAATTCAGGTGAAGGGCAATCTAATGCTTCCAAGACATCTTGGACAATGCTATGCTTCCAACTTCGTGACAAAAGTTTGGGGAAGCCCCTTTTCTATTCCAACATAACTTTGCCCAAGTGCACAAAGCAAAGACTACTGCAGACATGGTTTGATGAGTTCGGTGTGGAAGAACTTGACTGGCCCACACACAGAGCCCTGACCTCAACCCCATCGAGCACCTTTGGGGTAAACTGGAACAGAGATTGCAAGCCGGGGCTTCTTGTTCAACGAATGGGCATGAATTCCCACAGAAACACTCCAAAATCTTGGGGACAGGGTGGAAGCTGCTATAGGGGATGCTGCAAAAAGGGGAAGAACTCCATATTGAAGTATATGTATTTGGATACAACATCATTGCAGGTATGGTATACTTTTGTTCATGTAGTATAAGGTTAATGTTTTAAAAATAACTCTATTATAATTATAAAATTGTGTGTACATGTACTGTATGTAAGGATCAGCCAGCTGGAGGATTATGGCTGGTCGATGCTGTATCACAGAAATAAAAAAATTAATAGATATCGACATTCTTATAAAATTGGGAATTTTAGAGCAAAATAGTGGGAAAAAGACATGACTGTTTTGGTAGTAATTGCACATTTTGTTATTAGCTAAGTGGCAGCAGAGTGGCTTATTGATTAGCACTGTCGCCTTGCACACCCCAAGTTCCAGGTTCGATTCGCACCTCATGTCTGTATGTGTGGAGTTTGCATGTTCTCCCAGTGCTTGGTGGGTTTTCTCCAGGTTGGCATTCCCAAATTGCCCCGTAGTGTGTGAATGAGCATATGTGTTTGTTCCCAGTGATGGATTGGCACCCCATCCAGGGTGTACCTAAGTCTCCTGGGATAGGCTCCAGACCCCCCGCGACCCTGTATACAGGATAAAGCGGTACAGACAGTAAGCGGTATTAGTGAAGCAGTTTATGCCTGAGTACGAGTATCAGCATGGCTGTGATTCAGCAATAGGCAAGAGGCCACATGCTGAGTGCCGCAGCTACAGTACAGTGTGTAGCCTCTTGCCTATGGCTGTGTCGCAGGTAATCACAGATATGCTGATATTCAGTACAACCAGATGCCTGGAAGTAGGATGTTGCTCATGTACATGACATCCTGCAGCAAGAAAGCACAATGTACTGTCCAGAATTAAAAGTCTTCACATTTCTTGCTCAGTTGACATGCTAGCAACAAAATATTGTAATGTACGCATGAATTACTATGTACTTTTGGCTCCACTACAAAGCGTGCCAAACTCATACTTAACAGTCATGATCCGAGTTGTGTGCGTGTGTGTTGTCCTGGCAGTGAATGATCTTAAACTGCAAACCTCAGGTTATCTTTGCCACTGGGAGCTGACAGCAACAAAACCTGTGCTGTGCTCTGATCTCCCAGAAACCCCCCCTGCCATGGGACGGAGAGCTAGAAAGAAAGTTCAAATGGGTGAATAGCAATAAGGTAAGCATAGTAATGACAGCAGGAGCTTAGTGTTAATACTGCAACAGCAAATGACACACAGCAAATCCTGTCCTAATCAATATGCACCACGGGTATCTGTGTGTCATCGGTAGGAAAGAGCAAAAATACAGTATATCAGTATAAGGTATACATTATGATCAGTACTTCATAATAACTACTGTTAAGAATGGATATTCTGTACATCACAAAAGACACTGCTGTTTGTTGATTGTGTCAGGTTTCTGAGTTATGCTAGAAGTACTAGAAAACCTCTATTGGCATCTTTCTGTCCACCTCATTTACTAGATGAGTAAATCAGATTGTCTCACACATGTGTGTTTCTATTCCCAGGAGCAATAAAAATAATGCTTTAAACATTTCCATCCCAGATTACCAAATATATAGGATTAACTGCTGTCAATCGATTAAAAATTCGCAGTCATAGTCTGTGATTAATCACGATTAATCACAATTTTAAAATACTCTGATTTACTTTTATTATAAACATTGGATAAAAGTAATGTTGGAATAAAGAAATGCATGACAAACTGATGAGAGGAAACAGATTATGCAGTTTGTAACATCTCAAACATTAACATTTAACAAATGTTAAATTAAAATCTCTCGAATAGGGCCGGCACTGCATGCATTGGCTGGGTAGTATGGGGTGTGGCTTGAACCCGGATCCTTAGGTCTAAAAATCAACAAGCTAGAGCCTTAGCCACCTGAGCCACTTGAAGGTAAGTGCCACTTATATATTTTATACCTACATACTGTTAGATCACATTTAATTTGTCCTGAGGGAATCGATGAGCAAAACTGTGCCCAAATAATATCAAAAGAGAAACAGCTCAATGCTGTAACAATTGAGTCACTTCCTTTAAAAGGAATGATGATGACGCAGTATAATCAAGTATCACTGCATTATTCATGTACACACAATAACATACAGAACTGGGTCACTGATCCCTATTGTTTGTCTTTTTTAATGTGACAGCAGTGACATGGCATCTGGTATTCGAATCTGACCGTAAAAAAGCTCCATACTTTTTTCGTCACATCAGACACCATCCAATAAAATTCTCCTGCTCACACACCCCAGCTTGTTAGAGCTCAGGGTCAGCCCTGATGGAGCACCTTGGAGCAGACAGACAAGTTAAGTGCGTTGCTCCAACGTAGTTGCAGCTTGGAAGTGCCGGGTCTTAATTAAGAAGATTTGAAAAACATTTAACAGGAGTCTAGTATACAATAAATACTGTACTGTATATTGTGGTATGATTTATCCTTGTCATAATTATCGTTTTTGCAATATTTATGTTAACTGCTGCAATTCACCCCCTATTAATCAGCCTCATTATTTGGCAGCTTTAAAGCAAATATTACTAGATCAAGCACATTCTTTTTAATAAGGACTGGGGCAGAAATAATAAACCTTAGCAAAGAGTTAGGTACATTATATTTATATATACTCTTGAAATTTGTAATAAGCGACAAGGGTTTAATGAGGCCATGAGACACTGAGGTCATGAAGTGGTAATGCGGATATGTATGGGATACGGGCTATTTTTATGATGCTTTTAAGTCAAATGTTTTATTTGTCAGATTATTAACATGAAGCCAATATTTGGTTTATGCATTCTCTTGTGTTTTAAAGTGCTAAAAAATTTAAAGTGTCATATTTGTGCATTTAATATTGGTCCTGAGCAGTGTTGGGGGACATTACTTTTTAAAGTAAATAATTACATTACAAAATTTCTGCCTTTAAAAAGTAATCAGTTACATTACAGCGTTACTTTTTGATAAAAGTAACTAGTTCGAGTACTTTTCCATTTCAGAAAATTAAAACTCCCTTGTAATTCCTCATGCATGTTGTTTTAGTCAAGACCTTTATAATTATTCTACCACCATCACTCAGCGAAGTTTGGCCCATAATCTGTTAACTACTAATACCCCTATCTCACCTACGTGGTTTCACGCGGTGGCCGTAAGTACGGTTCATCATGATTCACCGCGAGTTTTGGCGCTGTGATTAGGTTTCCATCTTTCCGCGCGTCGGTCCTCTCATAGTCAAACCGCATAGGTGAGATAGGGGTATAACAGGAGGAATAACAGAGCGGGGCTTGTTATCGGGGGCGGGGCTTGTAGGACGACTTTCACACACACACACACACACACACACACACACACACTCACTAACGGATTGGGAATGACTGCTGTCTGGCTCACGGATTACATAAATTGTATGAATAACGGATTACATTAAAAAAAATAACTAAATAACCATTTACTTAAATGGCGGACCTAACGCATTAGATTACTCGTTACATCAAAAGAGTAATCCAAGTACTAAGTTACTTTGTAACGCGTTACACCAAACACTGGACCTGAGCGTCATACAATAGTTTTTTTTTCTACAGTATTTACATAATTATAACTAAAAACAAGCATTTGGACAGTTTGACGGCAAAATGAGATAACTCCATTTTAACTTTATTTTTATTTTTCAGATTAAGCAAGAAGTACTTCTGAACGGAAACACATGTTTTATTGAATAACTAAGGTGTTAAAAAGCACCCAAAATATATATGCAGTA
>JAQMYL010000018.1:6763197-6776381 GCA_030014365.1 Clarias pachynema
ACTAAATTCACACTTATGCAATGCGATCAATATATATATATATATATTGATCGCATTGCATAAGTGTGAATTTAGTTTTAAAAAAAATCAAAAATTCAAAAAGCTATAGCTCTGTCTTTCACAGATTTGGCACAATGGATAAATCAGTCTGCAGCTGTGTTTGTGGTTTGTGCATATACAGAGTAAATATGCAATTTAGTATCAATACTACTAATCAAAAATTTGGAAGCATTTTCTAACATCATGTCTGATTCTTTCTATGCTGAAGGCGTCCAAAATATGCAGGAATCTCCTTTGAACAGTTGATATTAAGATGTACTGCTACTTATTAAGATCTGCTACTTATGCCTTCATAACGGCTCTAATCTGAGGTTCTGTTTGTTAATTGGTGATTTCTGAACCTGGTGACTTTAAATGAACGTCTCCTCTGCAGCAGAGCTAAGTTTTGGTCTTGCTTCCCTGCGATGGTCTTCATGAGAGCCAGTTTCCTCATGGTGCTCGATGGCGTTAGCTGTTGCATGAAAATCTGCTAGCTACATGTTATGCTTTACTCAAAACCTCAGAAAGATGAAAGCTTCTAAAATAAGGTTATATAGTATAAGTTTTCAAAATAAACTCCATGCACATCCCTGAGTGAGCTCGTAGTATGAAGTCTGAATGTAAAACGTCTGTATTAACAGCACACTATGAGCACAGAACTCCGAAATGGTGTCCTGTATATTCCAAACAAATGTAAATTTAATCATTTTTGATCAGAGAAATTTAGTTTGACAACTGTAATGCAAAACCCATACACAGAAACACAAACAAACACACAAACAAACATACAAATTGCAAAATGTAGATCGTTCAGCGTACCATGCAATCCAAAGAGCATGGATTTCCTTTAGACTTCTAAAAATCTGCACACTGTGGAAGCTTTCCACTCAATAAATCATCCCCTCACACACACACACACACACACACACACACACACACACACAGTAAGCTGTCAATCTGAAGGTCAGAGAGCTGCAGGTTTATGTATTGGTCTTTTAGCAACACACATATTGCCGAATTTAGAAAACCAAGGGTCAAGATCATCTCCACAACACACACACCCACACACAACACACACACCCACACAAACTCACACAATCCAAAGGTCAGAGGGTTCCAAGTCTATCTGTTGGTCTTTTGGCAGCTTAAACTTTACCAAGTTTACTTAAAGAAAAGAGCATGTCCACAACGCGCACACACACACTCACACACACCTACTCCTATACATATATGTTTTCATTGCCTGTAACAGAGGTAACATCAGGAATTTTGACACAGGAATACATTGTCCTAAATTTAAAAGAACCAATATACACACAATAAATTGCCTTTGTACGCTTTTAAAAGAAATAATCTGGTGAAAAGTTTTCCATTAATGCATGGACAAATCGTTACATTATGGCAATATTATTAAGTGAAAACAAAAGTATTTTATTACATATTAGTAATTTTTCATATTAACACACTTAAAATGAATAGGAAATGATAAGATGTTACCACCTGCTATTTTGGAATTAACGCCCATAGCAGGTGTGAAAAAATACCAAACAATGTGTCCAGTAGGTCGAGTTAATACAACTCAGCTGTTACTGTATATTGTTCAGCCACATAGTTTAATCTAGAAAGTGTGACATCAATGAAGAGCTTAAACTTTGTACACACACGTGTAGAGAAACGTTTTTTCAAGATAAATGTCGATAATATTTTAGGCCATTTTCGCACTTTGCTTAATTTGCTTTGTACTGGTAAACGCACTTACCCAACTTCACCACACCCCAACCTAAGGCCTTTAACATTAATGATATTGTTTCATACCTGGGCCTTAACCTTGCCTTTCTTTCTACACACTCTGATACAGTAGCTGGATGACAGTATGGATCTAGTTGGTGTGAGATCTGCCTAGAAACACAAGAGTGCGACAGCATAGACCAGGGGTATTGAATTAAAATTTTAGAAGGTCCGGTCAACAGAATTTTTTTCAAGCTGATGTCCGAATTTTATATTCATGTGAAGATTCAGATCTCTATATACTATGCAGTCATTGTAGGTCTATAAAAAAAAGCTATTTAAAATTTTCAGAGAACTTCAATAATGTTTATTGTCAGTTTATTGTTCAGTAACTACATCAAAAATATGGACAATTTGAACTTTGATCTCCTTGTATTTGGTTAGAATACATACAAACAACAATTTCAGCTTACATTTACACTATTTGGCAGATGCCCTTATCCAGATCAACTCACTATACATCTGAGCAGTTGAGGGTTAAGGGCCTTGATCAAGGGCCCCACAGGAGCAACATGGTGGTTGCAGGGTTTGAACCTGGGACCTTCTGAGCCGTAGTTCAATACCTTAACCACTGAGGTACCCTTATGTATTTTAATCAATTTTGTAACATTTATTTGCTGGGCTGTAAATGAATGTGAAAGGACCCGGGTTGCTCTGTCATACCGGGCTCTCAGTTTGGGTATTTTACACAAATGAGACAAACTGGTTTAAAATTTCTGGCAGGAAGAATAAACACACATCAATCTGTCTATTCATCTTTGAAGGTTTAGTTTTCATAGTCTACTTTATTTTTCGTGGAGTAAGCCATGCTTTCGTTTCATGGTAAACTATTATGTTGATCGGCTCTGTTGAGTGATGCATATAGCCACGCCCACCTCAACGGGAAAAGGTTATTATAAGCTAGATTACTGGTATATTAATTATTCTCTTATATTAGAAAGGCATCAGGGTCCAGATAGAACTGTCACTCTGTTCAGACCACGGTCCGCCATGTAGAGATGCCTGGCAAATACCTTTGCACGCTGCCTACTATTATTGAAATTCCGCGGACAAAAACTTTATTAGCAATTGCCGTGCACTTTACAGAATGAGATCAGCGAGCACACATTATCTTTCATACGGATTTGAACCACGCCCGTGTACAATGTGTCGTTTTTTCCAAGTGGGTGCATACAAAGTGTCCTAATGTTCTAGACTTTGGGGTCATATGTATTCAGATTCATGCCCAAGTCCTCAGCCTGAAAGGAGCCTAAGTCAAATTAGCCTTGTCACTTCAAAGGAAAAAAAAAAGTGGGGAAAAAAGAAAAAGAGAGGCAACTGAAAACCCCGAAGGGAATTCAGTAGTAGTTATTTATTACAACACCCCGAAAACGTTTTGTTATGAATGTGTATGAGCCATAAATTAGACTGGCCACTGCTCTCTACAGGCAAGTTTATTAAACGTCTTTGTATACTGCGATAAAGAATGACGGGAACAGAACAGCTGGAGCTGACTGAAATGGGCTGGGAGCTACAGTATGGAGCCCTCCTTCACCCACCCACCCACCCACACTCACAGATTCATTGTTTATCTCTAACTGGGCCAGAGGGAGCCATTCCGGCTCCAAACACACCGCCCCTCATCCAGTCTGGTAAGAGTCTGCATTTTTGGATTTAATTGGAAGAAACAGAAATAGAAAAAAAAAAGTGGACAACCAGGACCTTAATGGCTGCCATCCTTATGGGCTGTGCATTTGTGTTTCTCTTCCCAGCTGTCCCTGCTCACTGGATGTTTTTTTCCCTCCCCTATTCTTTTCTTCTACCCAATTCTCCTCAAAACCCAGACTGTGGTGCGATGAGCAAAGGCGGAAGACTGACACCTTTCTTCTAAATATCACATGGTGTGGAGATGAGTTTGAGAACAAAAGTCCAGCATCTGAGCTTGGAGCTTTTATTTGTGCTTGTGTGTGTAATGGTGGAAATGATAAGGCACAAATAAATGAAAGAGAATAATTACCTGTGGATTATCTCGGGCTGGTAATTAAATCTGCTGAGTTGCACTCTTACTCATGAAGACAGACATACAGAGTGCGGGTGTGAGAGAGAGAGAGAGAGAGAGAGAGAGGGAGAGATCACAGAAGAGAGAGAATTTCAAAGAAATGCTAGCGTTTCCAACCTCAGCCATCAGCATCGCATAGCTGTATTGATGTTTAAAGGAGAGTGTTACGGTGCAAATCAATAAAAAGCATCCTAGAGCAAACATATGAGGCACATGGGATGCTGGACGTGAAAATAATTCAGCATGAACAATTGTGAAGCTTACAGGACGCTTGTCTTGATTCAGGAGGGTCTTGATTCACTTCTTCTGTCTGTCTGCATGTAAAGTATATGCACAGGGAACATGTGCACTTGTGATTACTTTTTCCGCTAATGGAATTAAGCTAATAGGAAATGACTAGCTGAAGCTACTGTAAATATTGATCTGTGTCTATATCACCACAATGGGCAAGAAGAGATATTTTAGGAGTAGAAATCACATCTGATTAGTCAGCAAGTGTCTATTAACACATTTTTCTACACATCCATCCATCTAGTAACCTCCATAATCTAACTAGGGACTGTGGAGGCCAATGGTGACCATTGTATTTATTCCCATTTTGTAGATCACCTCCGGTCAACATTCACACACTATGGACAATTTGGGAACGCCAATTAGCATAATCTTTGGACTGTGAGAGGAAACCAGAGTACCCTGACGAAGCCCTCCAAGCATGGGGTGAACATTCAAACTGCATGCACACAGACCTGATGCGGGAAATGAACCCAAGACCTGGAGGTGCAAGGCAACAGTGCTAATCACTAAGCCACCCTGCCTCCATATAAATACTGTACACATATCTCCAGACAGGAACAAGAACGACAGATTTTTATTTACATGCTCATTTTAACAAGTAATTCCATCTATCTATCCATGTAGTCCAACTAGGGACCGTGGAGGCCAGTGGTGATTACCAATATATTTATTATAATTTTATGACCATGGTAAGACCTCCGGTCAACATTCACACACTATGGGCAATTTGGGAATGCCAGTTAGGCTAATCTACATGTCTTTGGATTGTGGGACGCAACTGGATAACCTAGGGGAAGCCCACCAAGCACCAAGAACATTATAACTCCATGCACACAGACCTGATGCAGGATATGAACCAAGGACCTGGAGGTGTAAGGCAACAGTGCTAACCACTAAGTCACCCAGCCGCTATATAAATACTGTACACATATCTCCAGACAGGAGTTCCGGCTATAACGCGAACAACAGATTTCCATTTACATGTTCATTCTAACAAGTTAATCCATCCATCCATCCATCTAGGAGCCGCTGTAGTCCAACTAGGGACCGTGGAGGCCAGTGGTGATTACCAATGTATTTATTCAAATTTTACGACCATGGTAAGACCTCCAGTCAACATTCACACACTATGGGCAATTTGGGAATGCCAGTTAGCCTAATCTTCGTGTTTGAACTGTGGGAGGAAACCCACCAAGCACGAGGAGAACATGCAAACTCCATGGACACAAACCCCAAAGTGAGAATTGAACCCAGACCCTGGAGGTGTAAAGCGGCAGTGCTAAGCATTACGCCTTATCTAATACCAAAATGTGCAATTATACCATGAACAGTACAGCATATAATTTTTTCCGCACTGTCTTGCTCTGAAACTCTTGAGATTTCAATTTTGTAAGACTGTCCATGAGCCAGTTTATGGGATGAGTGGCAAGGTTCGCATCCATGTTGTTGTTTTATAGTACTAGCTCATATCCTGGGGTTGTATGATCAATGTTACACACAATCTAAGACTAATAATAAACTGATTATAAACGTTGTTTTAACAAAGAAAAGTGTGTACATTGAGGTAATGTGAATATTTTCTAGGAGACTCTGATATATTTCTTTTTTTTTTTGGAAAAGTTGTCTCGGTTGTCAGGGCTTTCAGTCACAGTACTTTGTAGTTTTTCCAATTTCTTTTTCACAAAGTCTTCCAGATAGAAGAGTTTACACTTTCCAGGTTTCTCTGTACAATGACAAGCTGAACTGTTAGAGAGAGAGAGAGAGAGAGAGAGAGAGGAGATGCTGTTTAGAGAAGGACAGTCTACAGTTGCTTGCTATAATGTAAGTGAAGACAGGAACTACCTTGTCAGCTGTAAACCTTTTAAAAGCATGATTTCCTTTATTAGCAAATGAATCACTAAACTCAGTGGCAGGTTATTGTAATACAGTATGAGTGGAACAACACACTTCAGATTGTGCTAAAAGAAAATACTTCACAATTATAAACAGTGCACAATATTTTTGTTGAAACAGTATTGATGAAACAATATCCTTTAAAAGCATTAATATAAGCCTTTAAATGTAAATCTAGAATACTGTAATTACAATAATGTAGTCCTCTATTATGTTCTAAAACTGATAAAAATTATATGTGCTTAGGAAATCGTTCCATTTTTTCATGATTCTTGACATTTTCTTGAATAAAGTCAAATTGATCTGTAATGACCTTTTCAAAAGCACTTACTTTAAGTGAAATATTTAGGTAATTACACTCTGACCTGAAATTAAATTCTTTAAAAAATAACCTTACAGGAACATAACGCCTCTAAATTAGCTGCCTTTTACTGTATGTGATGTACATTATACAACAGTTAGTTTGGACCGAGTAATCTGATTGGACGAGAGGTTTTCCATGAATGTTGATAATAGACAGTAAACGCACCGGGATGTTTAATTATATGCATCATTCCGCATCAGGAATTCTATAACCATTACATACAGTACACTAACTCTTGGTCAGTCGACAGCTCTGCCAGTCACAGAAGGATACGTTTTGGCGGAGCAAAATAACTGGTTAAACAAAGAAACAAATCATAACCTGTTGATAATAAATGGTGTTTGTGAAACCGTTGTATAAAAGCAATATCACACTCGAGGTCATGCTGTTGTGCTGAATATCAGCACGGCTGTAAATCCTCCAGCACTCGGTCTGCGTCCTCTTGCACTGATATGCATGCAGCACTATTATCTGTCATGTAATATTGCTTAAGTACAGTCCATAAAATCTTCCCATAACATCCCATCTGTATAACGTCACTTTCGTCAACACATTACTATATTATTTTTAAATATACTGTATATTTCATAATTTATAATAATAACATGAAAATATAATGCACAATAAACTCGTATGACTTTTATTATGTCCAACATTACGTATGTGCAATTCTCTATCTCTGTATTTGTACAGAAACTTCAGCATTGATGTCCTACGTCAAGCTCAACCATTCAATCATGATATCAAAATTTTTGTTTTGGGGTATTGATCTGATGCTGCGTCTTAGGGCATGAAATGTCAGACTGGTATCAGATCAGATTTAATATGTTTACCTTATTGACATTCTGTTTTCAATGACGAACTAAAAACATGCTGCCATTGCAGCTTTGAAGTTTCTTGGCAACAGAAGCTTGCAGTGATGCTGTAAGTATGACAGGAATGTAAATATCCAAAACAAAACAAAAATCTATTTGTAACATACACTATACTTACTATGTAAGAATTAATGTAGCCTGGAAATGGCACCTGGACATGTTACATTTATCCCTTTGTAAAGTTGCTGATCCGTTGAGAATTGATGATGATGTTACAAGGAGTGTAGTTTCATCAGCCCTCCCTACAGACTCACGTCTAAAGAGGACTCTGCTAATAACACTTAGCATAATGGAATGGAACCGTTAGGCAGTGATGGGTTGCCATTTACAGTAAGAAGGTGCATGTGGGAAATCTCTATGGGGCTCAGCAGGACATTTACACTTACGTAGGGACTACTTATGGCTTCTCGCAATGCCGGAGTGTGTTTCTGGTATCGGTGTTCACAAATACTCCAGCTTTTAAGGTCACTGTATCCTTGGGGAGAAATGAAAACAGGTTTTGAGGAACTTGCAAATTTGCTGTCACCTGCACCTTTCTTTATCGAGTTTAATTAATATTCTGGAATAAGGGTTGTGCACATGTGCATCTGTTCAAGCACCAAGACTAACTTAAATCTAATATTGGACCTTTGGGTAAGGCTTTAAGTTTTAATAACATACAGTATATGGACAAAAGTATTTGCCCAAACCCAAATGTTAATGTGTATGAATCAAAATGATCAGATTGTTCTTGATGAGCAAGCCAAGAGCTAGGAAAAACTCCCTGAAATGCCATAGGAAGAAACCAGACTCAACAGGGAACCCATCCTCATTTGGGTGATAATGGATAGCAGGGATTGATCTGCAGTCATACTGTGTGTTAGTTCAATATAACAGTTGATGTCTTTAAGTTAAAATGGAGTCCAGTTTGTTATTGGAGGCTCAGGAAGACTGTAGGAAATTCCAGTCCTGGACTATCAAGCGATTGCAGTCACAAGTTGTCAGAGAACAGCTGTCAGCATCAGCCAAGGCCAGGACTTTCTCATTCATTCTGTGGAGCATTTATGAGGTCAGGCCCTGATGTTGGACAAGATGGTCTGGCTTGCAATCTCTGATAAGTTCATCCCAACGGTGCTTGATGGGGTTGAGGTTAAGGAACCAAACCAAACTCATCTTTATAGTCCTTGCTTTGTGCACAGGGGCACAGTCATGTTAGAAGTGAAAAGGGCCTTCCCCAAATTGTTGCCACAAAGTTGGAAGTACAGTATATGTAGCATTGTCCAAGAGCATTAAGATTCCCCTTCACTGGGGATAAGGGGTCTGATTGAAACATCTGATTTCAATAGTTAAATATTTTTAGCAATATAGTGTATCTGTACGTGTGTACTGTGTCTTTTTTCAGTTTTACATTTCGTTGAGTAATTATCAGCTTTACTAAGTGCTACAGTATCTGCACCTTCGTTTCCACTACTGACAACATAACTAATTGGCTTGCTGAAAATGACTGTTGGCAAAAATATTTCATTTACTTCATTTACATTTGGGAACATACAGTACCACTCAGTCAGTGTGGGCCATCAAAATCTTCACAAAACTCAGATTTTAAAAATCAGCGTTATCGTCAAATTTGGCCCAAATACATAATGAGCTAATCATTATTTTCGTTGTTATATTATCTGTTATGTCCACTGGAGAGACATAGTCACTTTGTATATTATTATTCAGTCATAACAAAATACAAAGTGTTGTTCATCTTGGTTCATTCACTTATAACATTTGCATTGCAGACACTAATTAGTGAGCTCTGCTGAGAAGTGAGTCAGCTCTTTTCCCAACGTCATGCTCAGCCGCATACAGGTACGTGCCTTATTAATGTATTAAACTGATTGAAACTAACATGCTTTCATTACTGGAATATCAACCTCTGACAATTATATTACAACAAACATCATAACAGATGAAGCGTTGTTATACTCTGTTAAATCATTAATGTCTATGATACTGTAATACAATAATCTGTGCAAGTCGTCGTCTATACCATTTTATCCTGTATACAGGGTCGCGAGGAGCCTGGAGCCTATCCCATGAGACTTAGGGATAGCACCCTGGACTACGTGCTAATTGATCACACATACACACACTCATTCACGCAATTAGCCTAATCTGCATGGGAGGAAACTGGAGTACCCGGAGGAAACCCACCAAGAACGGGGAGAACATACAAAATCCAAGCACACAGAGGCAGGAATCGAACCCGGACCCTGGAGGTGCAAGGTGACAGTGCTAACCACTAAGCCACCGTGCCGCCTTGCATCTGTGCAAGTGTTATCTGTTTGAGAGACATTCCTTGAGGACTGATATAGAGCATAACAGCACTGGGGAGGTTAACTACAGTATATGTGTCATTCTGCATCCTAATGATCGTTAAACCATGAACTTGGTGTGTGAAACAAAGGATTTTACAACCTACAGTACATAGCACACTAGCTAGCTTTACATTTTACGCATGTTGCGATTCGACCCCAGAGCTATTAATTAGCCGAGGCTATTCTAAAGTTGAAGTAAGTAGAGACATAAAGAGAAGATTATGAGATTTTCCAGACTGTCCACCAACTCCATGGTTTATTCTCCTTTTGGAATCTTTTGGCTAAAGCGTACCAATAAGAATTTAAAACTGCTTTCACACTTGTTACAGGAATCACACTGCCGATCAGTACCCGTCGGTCGCCAGCTAAAGGCTAATGCTAGTTCCGCCAGTTGTGGGTTGGTTATATGTTGTTGGAGCAAAACAATTGATTAAATAAACAAACAATTCATAATTGTCTGATCTGAAAAAATGGTGTTTGTAGAACTGTTGTATAAAAGCAATAGCAGTCTTCAGTGTGCTGATATTCACTACAACATCACTTCAACACACTCCTCATGTTTTTGATTTTGATGGGGTTGAATATTTTTGCAAGGTTTTTACTGTGTTTATGTATGTATATGTGCATATCCCATATTCAGCAAGTTCTACAGTATTAGCAAGTGGATGAATAAAGAGTTGGAAACAAAACAACAACAACAAAGATACTCGCTCTTGTACACATATGGATCCGATCATGTAAGACACCTGTTCTATCACGTTTCCTCCTCAACTATATTTTCCAGTCAGTCACAAGCCGGATTTAAACTCGCCATTGCTGGGGAAGGAAATAGCCATTTATTTCCTGGCAACATGACAATAAAAATCCAATTGCTTTTTGCCTTTCTGCGAGCGGCGAGAAGGTATAAAAATAACACTCCCTAAACACTACCTTTTCCATAAAAAAAATCTATTTTTTATAGTTTACGCAATAACGATCCGCCTAGGATATAAAAGCGGGGTCTATAGTGCTATACAAGCATTTTGAAAAGTACTACACTGTAAAATATGAAATTAGTTCAAAAGCAGAAGAAATGAAAAGAAAGATAGGGTACTGAATAGAGGAAGAAAAAAAGAAGAAGAGGGGATAAACAAGGACAAAATGAAATATTAGTTCGAACAAATATCCTATTTTTAGTGCTTGATGCATGAGTCTTTAGTGCTTTTTATAACTATGATGATATAACATTTAAATAACACATACTGTACAGTAACAACATTGAGTGCTGGGTCTCTTTATCCAACATCAGTGCCTGACCTCACTAATGCTCTTGGAGCTGAATGTCCAATTTCCCACAGAGACACTCCAAAATCTAGCAGAATGTCTTTCCAGAAGAGCGCCAACACTAAAGGATGTTTCCCCAGCTGCCCTTTTGCAACATAAAGCAGTTCAGTAGCCTGATAAATTCCCTCCCTCTTCCCAGCTTAGGGCCTTTGTACTTGACTTGAATGCAAAGGTGAGATTATTCAGACCGGCATCTTCTTATCTTTGTTCCATCGAAATGTAAAATTTTAGCGTAACTGTTCTTATGGTTCATTGTTTGTTTTTCTTGTTCATTCTTTCTGTCCAAGTCAGTGAATTGTTAATGACTGCAGATGTGCTATATATCTAAAAAAGTGCTAAAAAATCCAAGTGTTACATTGTCTCAACTTTGATTTCAAAATACTGAATGCTTGTTATCTCCCAATCAATTATTTTTGTTTGGGGGGGGGGGGGGGTAATTATGAATACATATTTATATTGATATCGGATAAAAAGAAACACATTTGCCTAATACATTTTCATGTCCTTTTACAGTATGTAGTGTCTGTAACGTCTCAATTCAAATCTTTCAATGATCTTAACTGTCATTCGGATAAAACTTGGCCAATTTAGATTTCACATGAAAAGACATAAGTGTATTATTTAAAAATGCCAAATTGTTAAGATATCGCAACATGAATTTTACATGGTTACGGACACTACAGATCATAGTTTTTTTTTTTTTTTTTTTTAATTAAGCAACTATTTTTACATGTCATATTGTTTTAGAAGCTTAAACTAGTTTAGTATCAATACTCAAAGAAATATGAATAATAATTTTATTATTGTTTAAAGTAAGACAGTATAACGCTGAAAAATGGCCACTTTGGGGGCACACACTGTATAAAATCATCTCTCCAAAGCAGGTACAGTTAGCAACTTGAAATATTTAGGCAAGCAAGATGGGTCACTTCCGTTTTGCATAACCTTCAGAATTAGCTTCTTTGGAACACACATCTTCTGTATTATATGTAAAACCTAACATTAAAAAAACATTAAATCAGCACCAATACTGTACTGTGTTTTATAAGCATCATTCAGTATAATTTAAGATACGGCAAACATACAATTTAGTGCTCCTATCACCTGTGTGTCAGTGTATTCCATTTTTTCACTAATCAAAAAAAGGTTTCAACCTTCTCTCCTTAGAAAATAAAATGGTCCCATGTAACACCATTCACTGCAGTATTTTACAAGCGAAGCTTTCCTTTCATGGAAGTAGAATCCTTAAACATCTGAAGAACCTCTCAAGAAATCCGCGTGCAATAAGTATATCACAAAGTTTCTTGACAGCACTTCTGAAAAACGACCTTACAGATTTATTAGCTGAACCGCACGACTTCTGCTGTTTCTACTGGGAGCAAAGTGGCTGCAAGCAGAGAAGGACAATAAGTCAAAGGATCCACAGAAATTCATGCACACGGACAAGCTTTACCAGCATCTCCCTCCGCTTCTCTCTCTCTATCACACATACAGACTTGTAATTCTCTGATTTGTGGAATGTCCATTAACCTGTGTGTTAGATTACAGTGCCTTGCAAAAGTATTTATACCCCGTGAACTTTTTTCCCATTTTGTCACATTACAATTTTAAATGTAAATGTATTTTATTGGGATTTTATGTGATAGACCAAGACAATGTGGCACATAATTTTGAAGTGAAAGGAAAATGATAAATAGTTTTCAAAATTTGTGGTGTGCATTTGTATTCAGCCCCCTTTAATCTGATACCCCTAAATAAATCCCGTAGAACCAATTGCCTTTAGAAGTCACCTAATTAGTAAATAGAATCCATCCATCCATCCATCCATCCATCCATCCACTGGTTCTGTAGTCCAACTAGGGACTCTGGAGGCCAATGCTGACCAGTGTATTTATTCCCATCTGTACGACCGTGGTAAGACCTCCAGTCAACATTCACACGCACACTTATTTACACACTATGGGCAATTTGGGAACACCAGTTAGCTTAATCTACATGTTTTTAGACTGTAGGAGGAAACAGGTGAACCCAGAGGAAACCCACCAAGCACGTGAAGAAGATGAAACTCAATGCACACAGACACAAAGCAGGAATAGAACTCAGGACCTCTGAGATTTTTCCTTCACAGAAAAGCTGTATATATATATATACACAGATTAAATTACCCACAGGTGGACTCTATTTACTAATTAGGTGACTTCCGCAGGTAATTGGTTTCACTGGAT
>JAQMYL010000018.1:6776481-6805632 GCA_030014365.1 Clarias pachynema
AACAAAAAAAAATTAAAACCATTTATCAGTCTTTCCATGCCACAATTATGTGTCACTTTGTGTCGGTCTATGACATAAAATCCCAATGAAATACATTTACGTTTGTGGTTGTAACATGACAAACTATGAAAAAGTTCAAGGGGTATGAATACTTTTGTAATTAAGTAACTCTCTGCCTCTAGCTATCCATAACATGCCCATATGCTGAGTAACTTAGAGAAAAATATCTCCAACAAATGGGAATTTTAATAGAAAAAAAGAAACCTTTTTTTTTCTCATGGAAACGAGCTGAACGTGAAAACTCACAAATTATGAGACATTTCATCTCCATAAATCCAGATAATAAATGCACAGATGCATGCGCAGAAAGTCCAAAATATTAGACTGTAAGAAAAAATTCACTGAGAGTCAGTCAGTGGAAAGATGCAGCATCAAGAAGTGTCAAGATCTGCTGTCTTATGGATGCTAAGCATTCTAAGCTGTATATATAAGCTGTATGCGGAAATGTCCGAAAGTCCCAATGCACTAAGCAGGAGTGAAAAAAAGGAAAAAAACGTTCATCATCGATCTTTCCCTCCATTATATCCGTTTTCCTTAACTTGCCTGGTCGCTTCTCTATCATGCTATTTCTCAAGTATAAAAAATCTGTTGTGGACATGATTGATTTTCTGCCCCGTTCTATGATTTGTCTTTCACTGAATTTAGTCACTCGTTTGTCAATATATTTTCATATTAGCCGCATTTGCATTATACCATTTGGAGCTCGCTGCTCGGAAAATGACTGGACCATTTGCTGTGTGATGTTATGATGGGAGATCAAATTTATCGACTGGATTAGAAGCTCATCTCTTGGCATCGAAGACCATTTCAATCATGTGCCTACTGCTTCTAGAAAAAAAATAAAGACTTACAGGAGAACAGGAGGTGGGTGAAGGGTTTGGAGCTCGTAGCCATATACAGTAGAGGTGATAAATAAAGTGATTGAGAATTCAGAAAGACACAAGACTTGAAATTCTGACATCTTGTGTGTTTTATAATTCACAATGGTAGTACTTTGTTTATCGCTTCCTTTGACTTATTTGCCAGTTTCAGCAAAATGTCAGAAAATATTTAAGCACACAACCCTGGCCGCTTGGCAGTTAAGGGCTTGTTTAAGTCACTGAAGTCTGCAAGCTCTGCTGTTGTGCTTTGGTGCAGGAATATAACCCTTAACTGCTCAACTGTTTCTCATAATTGCTCTAACCCCATTATGAGAAACTAATCACCTGTAGGAAATAGATTAATGCATGTTGTCACTGTTATTCTTTTGGTTGATCTCAACGGGGGGGTCGCCACAGTGGACCCTTTGATCAGCACATAACTATGCAGGTTTTATACATCCATTTTATCCAGGCCTGGGACCGGCAATGCTTCCATGGTCTGGGGTTTGGGGCATTTTGTGGAAATTGAATCCGGGCCTTCCACATGGCAGATGAGAAACCTACCACTGAGCCACTAATGCTCCAAATAAACAAATCAATAAATGTAAAAAAAATTAAGCAGATTTTTTGTTGAGCTGCTTAGTTGCTTAGTGGTTAGCACTGTCGCCTTGCACCTCCAGGGTCTGAGTTCGATTCCCACTTCCGTGTGCATGACGTTTGCATGTTCTCCTTGTGCTTGGTGGCTTTCCACCAGTTTCCTCCCACAGTCCAAAGACATGCAGATTAGGCTAAATGTCGTTTCCAAATTGCCCCTAGTGTGTGAATGAGTGTGTGACTGTGTGCCCTGCGATGGATTGGCATTCATTTCAGAGTGTACCCTGCCTCGTGCCCTAAGTCTCCTGGGATAGGCTCCAAGCCTGCTGTGATCCTGTATACAGGATAAAGAGCTATAGAGGATAAATGAGATGACTATGAGATTTTTTTGTCATCTACATTTTTTTATTTGTGGTTAATGTTAATGCAGTTAATATTTTAAAGGAAGCATGTTTTAAGTTTTGTAAAAATACAAATAAACATACAAAAAAATAACAAAATGAAATAAATCAATAAAAATACATAAAACAATAACATAATAATAATAATATTTAAAAATGGAATATAAAGTATTCCTAGTCGAGTACACAGTGCATACCCACACAGCCTAACACCAACATTTCTGTTAACTGAATATTCTTAATTAATCACTGCCTTGAACAAGGTTGGGTTTATTTGTTTACGCCTGCTTTCCTAACACACCTGGAAACATTATATAATTTGCAGTGATGTAAAGGTGCAATAATAATGTATGGAATAAGGAGACAAATCATGCAATGTCCAGTCAACATACAAACTGCACAACAGGACAAATGACAGAACTGTAAGATTCCTGTCTTTTGGTTTGAACTAACCATGTCTCTCTTTAGACAGAAAAGACATGGCATGATGTAAATCTTGACATAAATTATTTATGTGCTTTTAACATGTCTATTACTGGTTTTATAATAGTACCACTAGATAGCAGTGTTTCGTATAACTCTGTGAGCCAGTCATCACTCTATTTATAGGCATTAGAAGTAATATTAATACAGTACTACTGGAGATGGATTGGCACCCTGTCCTGGGTGAACCCCGCCTCATGCCCAAAGTCTCCTGGGATAGGCTCCAGTCAACTGCAACAAGGAACAAATTCCTCACCAGAAATATAAGACCAAAAGAATGAAAAGGGTGGGGGCGCTAAACCCCTTGAGACCCGCCATCACTTGTCTACTAAGCCAGACTAATGCCGGCATATTTCAGTATTAAACATAACCAAGCATACGCCACTATTATTCATATCAAGAGGCCTTTTTCCCATTTACTTGCCACTAACTCTCTTAAAATGACTTCATTCCTCATTTGCATGAATTTCCATTTTGCTTAACATTGTGTCTGGGTTTCTGTCTCCCGAAATCACCAACGATAACTGACTGACAAGCAAGGGATTTATTATAGGTTGCTCATTTGAATTTCGCATGAAAAGTGGAAAGGAAGCAAAGAGCATCCACTGCCAATCAGCCTGTTATGAGTCACTTCATCCTTAATTGCTACATATGTGCCTAATTACAACATTGCACCAGATATCCCTTTACATCACTGCTTTCCCTGAGCAGTTCAATCTTTAATCCCAGCCCAGGTGAGTGCAGCAGTCTGTTATTTATGCAAATGAGACAAGCTTTACATAATATACGGGAGCACTTTTAGCAAATTAAATGCATGGTAAAACTTTTCCTGCTTAAACTCCTCTTGGAAATATGTTCTTGCTTCAGATTCCTTTTCACCGACTGGCTCTTTGCAGCACATCCTTCAGGGAGCCTCTTCCCGCTTCCAAGGTGGCGCAATTAAGGAGGCTTTTATTGCACCTGGCTATTTCGCAGGCATTAAGGAAGGAGGGGGGGCAATGCACGTATATTTTCTGTGCTTTAAATTGACTGCAGTAAAAAGACAAAGAGGGTTGGGGTGGAGTGAGGGATCTGCCCAGACAGTAAAGTTTATGGACAATGCAAGGCAGGATATTACCTGTGTGTCTCTGCATTGATGAGTTACTCCGTACACTTAGAAGGTTGAGCGAGGGAAGGGGAGACATAAAGGCGAGAGACAGGCGAGTGAGAAAGGAGAAGAAAAAAGTAGATGAGGGGACACAGAGGAGTGATAGAGGATGACATAAAACTGATGGGAAGGGAGAGAACAATCGGAGACAGACGTGAGACAAAGGAAGAGATCAGACGGAATATCCGGTGCCTTTTTTTTTTTTCCAGAGATCAGATTGTAAGAAATCAGCTAAGGATAGGATTAAGACATACATCGTGGCTATGACAGAGTGAAGATTTTAACCCTATTGAATGATGTTATTGACATTTACTCATGTATCAATATGCTTTCAAAAGAGATCAAAGGGAAAGACATACTGTATGTCTGACGACTCAGACAGTCGATTCTAGAATATGTCTCTACATGCACAGCTCCACTATCAGGCTTTGTACCTTTTACATTTGCTCTCATGATGTCCGTTCGCCATGGTCCCGCCCACTTCTGGATGTCAAAAGAGACGTTTTGTGCAGGATGCCAGTGTCAAAACGAACATACAGTACTAAACCAGCACTGAAAACACACCTGATATCGTTATGTCAGTAATTACTTCTAAGTCGTTCCAAATTGCCTCTGAACTGCCCGTGTTGGATTTCAGTTAATTTATTACGATTAACATGAGAGACAGATTCACACGTGTACTGTATATACTGTAAGCAGCTTTCGGCTGAGCCGGAAGTAGAAGGAAACACGAAGCTTTCAAAATGAAGCTCGAATTCTGTTATATGTACTGTATTAGGCAATATACACTCCAAAACATTAAAAACTCAAATGATAAAAAAAAAAAACAAGATCAAAACAGCAGTAAATGAATATGCGTAAAGTTTCAGTAGTGTTCTGGTATTTTTAGAACGTTTGGCTACGTGCAAAGCAATTTACAAATTTCTAATTTGTATTTTTTGTTGTCCATAAAAATGAGTGTAAATGAACAAACCAAAGCCCACCACACAAACATCTTTATTATGATGTTAACTGGCTGCGTGTTTCATGTAATCTCCAGCTGCAATGTACAAACTAAAAACCATTAAAAAAATAAAGATACGTAAACCTTTGTTAAACAAAATTACACACAAAAAAGTAATATGTATACACTGATCAGCCATAACATTACAACCACCTGCCTAATATTGAGTAGATCCTCCCTTTTGCCACCAAGACAGTAATGACCAGAGTGTTCAGACACCATTCTTTCACAACCAGGATTAACATTTTCATCAATTTGATCTACACTAGCGCTTCTACTGGATCGGACAACACGGGCCAGCCTTTTCTCCCCATGTACATCAGTGAGCCTTGGCTCCCCCATCACCCTGTCGCCAGTTCACCGGTTTTCCTTCCTTGGATCACTTTTGGTATGTCCTGACCACTGCAGACCAGGAACATCTCACAAGAGCTTCAGTTTTAAAGTTGCTCTGACCCAGTCCTCTAGCCATCACAATTTCCTACCTTGTCAAAGGAACTCCAAACCTTGCCTACCAACACATCAACTTCAGGAAAAAAAAGGCTCACTAGCTGCCTAATACAGTATATCCCACCCACTTCCAGACACCATGGTAACGAGATATTGGGTCAGGGCAACTCCAAAACTGCAGCTCTTGTAGGATGTTCCTGGGCTGCAGTGGTCAAAACATACCAAAAGTAACCCAAGAAAGGAAAACCTTGGAACTGAAGAGAAAGGGTCATGGGCGGCCAAGATGCACACTGATGCACATCGGTAGTGAAGGTTTGCCCGTGTAGTCCGATCCAATAGAAGAGCTAATGTAGATCAAACTGAGGAAAAGTTTAATGCTGGTTCCAAAAAGAAGGTGTAAGAACACACAGGTCATCACTGTTTTGGTGGCAAAGGAGGGACATGCCTGCTTTAGCCAGTTTCTTCTTTTTAGCAGCATCCAATATCATCTTGCTTATTTGTTATACTCTTTTGTGAAGACATTTAATGATAATGAACTTTGTTAAGGAATAAGAGTTTGCAACGTGTAATGTGTTTCTACACATACTGTACCGAAAAGGACAACTGACCACTGAAACAAGTACTGACTCATATAACCTCTACGTTCTGTAGACACGAAAATATCAGACAAGATTTCAAACTGTGAAATCTGTATGTGAAATCTAAACATACACTAGGACAAAAATATAATTGCTCTGTGCTGCTGGATCATATTCAGTATAGCAACACAGCATGCCTAACCAGAAATTTTACAAGCATGCCTCTCTTTGCCAGGTTATTTTCTGCATCAGTGCTCAGAAAAATAGCTAATGTTGCTACCATACACATACAGTACACCAACTCTATGATCATGGCCTTATTTTTGTGCTTGCATAACAACCACAAAAAAACAAACAAAAAAAAACACGCCCTTACACTCTCATTGAACATCCCTAAAAAAGCTGAACTTCACAAGTGAAACATCACAAAGGATTGTTCTTGTTTTCATGACATTCTACATGTGGACTCGGACTCCAACTCACATATCTATAAAACAGAGTAATTTATTTATTAAACTTGCATTTTGGCCTGAGGGTTGGATTGTTTGATTAGTTTTCAATTTGGACATGAAGAATTCTGAGTAATCTGATTGGACGAGAGACATTCAACGAGTGCTGATATACTGTACAGTAGAGCGCAACAGCACTGGGACATTTAACTATACAGTATGCATCACTCTGCGTCACAGATTTTCTAGCAATCATTCATGAGAGTAGGTTGGTACAGTCCTTAGTACTGAAAGCATTGAGAGCAGCTGACTGCCAAAACCCACGTTTAAAACCAGTCCTGAAGGCATTTTCAACAAGAAAACACATCTGATAACGTTACGTCATTTTAAACAACACTTTGTCTCCTTAGTAATTGTTTCTACCAATTAGAAGTGTTGTTCTGTTCATGGCTAACACAAGATACAAAGCTAACTAGCATCTAACCCAAATCCCTCTCTAATCCCTTATCATGGGCACTACTTGGTGTGTGGAACAAGGGATTGTACAGCCTACATGGAGCACTAGCTTTTCATTGAAGGCTATTTGGGATCCAACCCCAGAACCCTTTACATTAGCTGATATTCTAAAGCAGAATAACAGGAGACAAAGAGAAACTTGCAAGATTTACAGGACTATCCACCAACTCTATGGTTTAAACTTCTCAGCTTTTGGCCTAAACTACATTCACTAAGCAGGTTAAATAAACATACAAATCATAATCTGTTGATAATAAATGGTGCTTGTAGAACTATTGTATAAAAGAAACATCACACTTGAGCTTGTGCCGTGTTGTGATATCTTCAGCACGCCCTTGTGTCTATGACTGCATCACATCGGTGCTCAGATGCACCACAACACCACTCTCTCATGTGTGATATTGCTTAATTTTATCCTCCCACTGTTCCCAGACATCAGATCTAACGGAGCGCTATTAACTTCTCTAACCTTTACCCCATGTGTCCCTGTCAACCTCCTCCAATCACGACAGCCAATCAAACTGAACTGTAGTGTCTAATTCCCTCATATGCTTCTCCCCTTTGTCCTGAGTTAATTAGAATGGAGTCATTCTTTCCCAAGCCTGGGAGTCAGATAGTCTTGGCGAGCCATCGTTCATAATTAGTGCCCCTAGAAGATAAGAAGTGCATGCCTGTGAACGGTGAAGGTGATGATGGCATCATATGGAACCAGGGAATGTGAAAGTTCTTGGCTGGTGATGACTGGAACTAAATAACCAGATCAGTCTGTGTGTCCGTGGTTACACAGTGAGGGTTGTTCAGTTTTTGAATGGTATTAGGACACATATACTGTAGAAAAAATATGACAAGTTAGCCTGTAATGTGAATATATGCCACTATTTAAACGCAATGTTCAATATTTTTATTTCTACAGTATTTAGTGTTTAGCACTGTCGCCTTGCACCTCCAGGGACCAGGCTCAATTCCCACCCCAAGTCGCATGTTCTCCCCTTGCTTGGTGGGTTTCCTCCCACAGTGCAAAAACAGACAGATTAGGCTAACTAGCATTTCTAAATTGCCTGTAGTGTGTGGACGCAGGTGTGAATGTTGACTGGAGGTCCTACCAAGGTCATAAAAATGGGAATAAATTCAATTGCCCCCATTGGAATCCATGGCATATGTCCAAACCTGTTAATTATTGAATTCATATGTTTCAATTAGGCAATCTCATCAGCAGGTAAGAGTGATCTTAATGCTTCAGCCTAACAAGACATCTTGGACAATACTATGCTTCAAAATTTGTGAAAGGCCTTTTCTATTCCAACATGACTGTGCGCCGATATTCAAAGCAAGGACTATAAAGACATGGTTTTGATGAGTTTGGTGTGGAAGAACTTGACCGGCTCAACTCCATCAAGCACCTTTGGGATGAACTGGAACGGAGATTGTGAGCCAGGCCTTCTCATCCAACATCAGTGCCTGACCTCATAAACACTTTATGAATGGGCATGAATTCCCTTAGAAACACTCCAAAATCTTGTGGTGTTGTATATATTGCAAAACCAACTGAGGGACCGACTTCATATTGAAATATATGTATTTGCATACAAAGTCATTGCAGGCTCGGCTAAACACTTTTGTCCATATTGTGTGCGTTGTATCTGAAATATAATCTTGACACAAACTTAATAAAATGTATTGCTTATGTAAGGCATCATAAAACAGCTTCATTTGATCAGAATGCACTTTTATATGGTACAATATTCTGGACAAAAAAAAAAAAAGTTATCACATATCATTGTTTACAAGCAACTTAAAATGGTGGCTGTAACAGTGTCGCAGTTTGTCCTGATTTGCAGCCGTTTTAACTGCACGTTTATATCCCCACTTCTTTCGTTCTGTCTTATCAGTTTCCCTTTCTCTATCCATTCATCTCTTTATCCATCCATCTCTCCTACCTCTGCTTCTTCATCTTTATTGCCCCTGGCTAGCTACAAAACAGTCAGATATATCATCAATACACAAGGAATAAGTCGTCTGGGAAAGTTCAGAAGTTGCACACATTCTAAAACACGATCGTGACTGGATTTCATAGAAAGCTTTTTTTCTTTTTGCTGCTTTAGGATTTACACAAGCAGTAAGTGTGCAATCAATGCAGGGGATAATAAGTAAGGAAGTTAAACACACATGATCACAGGTTTGAAGTGAAGTGCTAATTCCGCTTTGTAAAATGATACTTCACCTGGCGCATCATAAAAACGCAAGGATGTTACCGACATGCCTTCAAATATATAATGAGATAACATTTTTAAAAATCCTTTTTGCTGTGGATGTTCACATCCAGATCAATGATCTGAGTTAAATTATTCATTTATTTATTTATTTTTTACATCCAAAGGGTCTCAGAGGAAGCTAAATCTTCTATTGTGAAGGAATCCTATTGAACAGTTGAATATCCAATAGGCTGAGGATGTGTGTGTGTGTGTCGGGTGGCTGCTGATACTAGAAGTGATGAGTTCCTTTGTCCTAGAGGGAGAAACCTTGCTTCAAAGATGGGAAGACTTTTCCATTCTCTCTCTCTCTCTCTCAGACACACATGGGACAGTTCATGATAAAATTTGTCATTAAGTGTGGCAGCGGTGTGATGGATGAACTGTGTTATCTAGAAGTCAAGTTTTCCCTACAGAGGCAAAGCCTAAGATACAGTATGGTACTATATGGATGGAGTCTACAATAACGCTGATATTCCAATCCTATTTGCAACGATAGAAAGAAATATATATATTTTTCCCCCAGCAGGAGACTCTTAGTGTTTCTCCACTGAAAACAAAGCTGGTGTCATGTTCAAAGTTTTTCAACAGAATTACAGTTTTTTTTTTTTTTTTTTCATTTGAGCTGAAAGTGTTGAAGGTGCATTTGGCAATGATGATCATCAAAATTCAAGAGGAAGGAAAGGCAGATTTGTATCTGTCCCATTCTTAGTCAAAATATAATTGTGCTATTCATGTTTAATACATACTGTACAGTGTATAGGTGAAAAAGAATAAAAGTTTAGTATGATGTGAGTGGCACCCCCATTTTCCTAGGAAATATCAATGATGTTTGAAAACTTCATGATGTTTCAAATGGCTTTAAATGATAATGATTATTATGATTATTATTGCCAGCACAGTGGTGTAGTGGTTAGTTAGACTAGTGGTTAGTCGCCTTGCTCCTCCAGGGTCCGGGTTCGATTCCCGCCTCTAGGCAGTGTGTATGCCGTGCTGGTGGGTTTTCTCCAGGTACTCCAGTTTTCTTCCACAGTTCAAAGACATGCACATTAGCTTAATTTTGTGAACGCATATGTACTGTAAAAATGTTGACCGGAGGTCCTACCAAGGTTGTAAAAATGAAAATAAATTCAGTGGTAACCACTAGACTCTATGGTCCCTTGTCAGACTACAGAGGTCCTATGGATTATCATTATTAGGGTCCAAGCACTATGCCATCAGCTCTATTACTGTATGTCATAGTGTGTGAAGGGCCTTCTTGTTCTTCTAAGGATTTTTTGTTCCCCCACCATCCAGGACTTTTTGGGAGTCTTAACATGTTTATAAAGGCATGAAAATTGTCAGACATGGTTGGGAGCTGTTGCCATTAGGATGCCTGAGAGTCTGGGCTTCAGGTGTGGCACACGAGATTTTGCTCGAAATCTGGTACTCACTTAGATCTCATTGAGCTGAACAACTTTTGCATTGCATGTCATGGGCTGCACTCAACAGGAAATCAGTTATTTTGGGTTGTTTGAAAAAGGCACCCAGTAGATTTTGATGTTCTCCTCCTAGGGGATTTATACGATCGCCAAATCGGGTCTCTCAATACATTGAGAATGCAAAATTGCGGAGGAATTGTTGATATCTCAAATGGGTCAGCCATGACGTTGCCTTAAACTTTTGCCAAAAACTGGTTTATAACTTTTTGTTTAATATTATATCTATAGCTGATTTTAGATCTGTAGATGATACATTTTCCTGCATCTGGGGCTTTTTGGAGGTCTAGACATAAAATTCCCCTTTTTCCAAAATGATGTCATAATGGTATTGGTATGTCCTCTTTAAACGCTCATTGTCCTTCTGGAGCACCCATGGGGCGATGTCGCAGGGTGCTTGGGCCCGCTTATCGCTGCTTGCAATTATATTATATTTAATATTATTATTATTACTATTACAATTATTATTATTTTTCTTTCAATGATAATAATGCAGACAACCAAACAGCTTTTTACACATAGCTCCAATCCTTTTTTTTTTTTTTCATAAATTATATTTTATGGGTCACCCTGCTTTTTCGTTATCAGCTCACAGTGATTAGGGCATGAGAAGTGGAGACATCGATAGAGGAAGCCCTCGATTTCACGCTCGGAAGAAAATTAAGGCCTGTTTTTGAATAACACTGGCGCTCCAGGGTTCCACCAGTCTGCGGCTTGGTTCATGCATCTTAGTTAACTCCTATTTCAAATGAAATATCCGCCAGTCTGTTCACATCCCACTAATGAAGTCTCTCTCTCTCTCTCTCGCTCGCTCCCTCTCCTTCCCTTTTTCTGAAAATGGGTGAATTAAACATGCACCATGGGCTTCTGGCATATGCTGGCTGCATTCGCGGGAGCACCTTATTGAATTTGTGAGACTTTAAAACACATGTAAATGAAGATGGAGCTGGGTTGAGAAGACACCAGACAAAAGTGATTTATGATCGACTGCTTGAATGCATTAATTGCATCAAGAGACCTTTTTTCCCCCCTTTTAACGTGCCTACACCTTTCCCTATGCGACCTTAAACATAGGATTTTCTGAAATAAAAATTGTGATGGTGACTCAAATACAGTGCCTGGTGAGAAGAAAGAAGCTCCAACTGCGGCCTAATAATCCATTAATAATCCGACTGGAATAATAAAACCTTTTGTAGATACAGATCGAGGCCAAACTAAATGTAATATACTTTATATCCAGGGAAGATGAGCATAATCCTATTACATTTATAAGAAACGGAAAGATATAAATCATTAGATGATAAATGCAGTCACATCTCTGACATGAAACAAGATTGTTTTCACATATTGGTGGGTGAGAGATCGATTCCTTGGACCGTACCAAGATGTGTAAATGCTTGGCACAATTTGTCCTTAAAAAAAAAAAAAAAAAAAAAAAACGTTTTTTTTGCTATTTGCAAAATAACCATTCAGTGTGTTATTTGTATGCAAAGACAGTCGTTCAAAGACGTAAAACATCTAATTTTAACCATTACACCAAGGCTGAACACACACACACATATACACTGTGTTACACTCCAGGATCTTTTCCTCCATGAAAGCCAAGAAGCATCTGTAAAATCAGTGGCAGCTCAAACAGACAGGACACACACCACCACACACACACACACACACACACACACACACACACACACACACACACACACACACAAGTTACTTCATACATGACACTCAGACATGTTGTACTGTCTTATCTGCTAATAAAGTGTGTTTAAGTCACTGGGGTACAAAACGCTCACAATTCACACTGTTAACTCGATCCAAGAAGCTCCTACATAAGTTGCAAAATAAACTGAACTCCAGCAAAGTTCAGATTCACGCCTACTGAGGAAAAAGTAAAACCGCCGTTAAGAAGGAGGAGAGCAAGAAGAAGAAAAAAAAACAACAGTCTAGTAAAATAATATTTCTGAACAGGAAAATTCAAGACACAAGCGCTTGCCACAGTCAATTTAATTACACTCATAATCCCTCTCTTCATAACGTTCAGGCATCAGTGCACTCAGCACGGGTAGGAATCTGTTCCTTAATGCTCATTACTGCATATGAATCTGAATGTGAATTACTGTGTGTGTCTCAGTGATTAGCGAACGTGTGACACTATCTAGGCCTGATCGCTGGTGGAAGTTGCAGCTTCCTTTAGCTGCGACACTCTTTCACACTGTGTGTGTCATTCGAGTGTCGCTGTAGTTTTTCTGAGTCCCCATGAGCCAGACAAGGTGTCGATGCTGATTATAAATTGATTCACTGATCCACAAAATAGTCAGTTTTTATAAATAAATTGGGTTCCAGGACCAAAACTTTGCCGATCGAAGGCATGCAGTTTAGCGTAATTGGTGTTCCCAAATTGCCTGTAGTGTGTGAACCATTTGCCTCCACAGTCGCTAGTTGGACTACTGAGTAGTGATGGGTCATTTATGAACGATTCGTTTTTTTTGAATGAATCTTTAATGCGACTCAGAAGAACTCTGGGCACACATGCGCAAATCATCGAAAAACCTCGGTAGGTTATGTACAGGAAACAGAATTGAGCGATTCTTTCTCAATGACTCTTCTACTCCGAGTCGTTCGTTCCTTTGTCATGTGACTCCCATAGACGCTATGAGGTGCAACAGATTCAAAAGAACAAACGACTCAGACTGGAAGATATGAGAGGTGAACTGCTCATTCTGTTTATCATAATATGTCCTTAGCTGCACTGTAATATTTTCATTACTGGAACTATAGCCAAAATTTGTGTATGTAGACATATTGGGGGTCTTTTTTATTGAAAACGCAACAATTTATTTTATTTCTGATTAAAAGAACGAAATGAACTAAATGACTCAATAAAAGATTTGTTCATTTTGATAAACGAGATTCCGAGTCACTAAAATGATTCAAACTTCTCATCACTACAACTGAGATTCCTAGATGGACGGAGATCGCATATATTCTAAAATCCGCAGTATGACTAGTCCCAAAAGTAATATGACTGATAGCTCAGTGTTTGATCTGTGAATTGTTGGTAGACTGTAGAGTCAATGGAATTTGTGTTAAGTGTTAAAAAGTAAGGGCCCCGAGTGGCGCAGTGGTCATCCAGAGATCACTAGCTCGATTCCCGGGTGATGCTGTAGCCTCTAGCAGCCGGGGGGAGCTGATTGGCTAAGCTCTATCAGTAGGGTGGGTCACTTAGCACTCTCACATCAATTATGGCTTTACAGCCAATCATGGGCATCTGTGAGGTCACGCAAGCAGAAAGAGTGGGTAGCGACAAGGCGAAACTCCAAGGGTGTTTCGCCGCCCCTTCTGGCGTATGAGTGAGCAGTTTGAAAAGATGTGGTCGGCTGGCGTCACATGGTTCAAAGGAAACGCAGATAGTCGGACTGGTAGCAGTAGCCTTAATGTGGGAGATAATTGGATACGACTAAATTAGTTAGAAAATCTGGGATAAATTAAAAAATAATAAAATAAAACAGTATTAGAAAGGATTTAAAAGTATCTGTTTCAATGTCATGTTTCCTACAAAGCGATAATTCTTCTTTCCTGCCACTCTTCTGCTCTACACTTCAGTCCAGTGGGTGGATATACAGTATATTTTTAAGGAATTTCTAATATATTAACAATTCTGTAATAAAAAACAGCATACGACACAATATACGATGTAATAACTTAAAATTTAATACAGTAATAACAAAAGCATACAATAATTATAATAACATCATAATAGCAGCAACAACACCCACATACACTTTAGTAGAGCTCTGAGACCTGTGTTAACTTGCTAACATAATAGTAAAATATGGGATCTTTAAATAGCTAATTAACACAGAGCAGGTTTTTTTTTTTATACCTCAAACTCCCTTTATTTCACTCCTTCTCCAAACGCATCATTTTAGTGTCTGTATGCCCACGCCCCTCTAGAGACCAACGGAGCTGAGCAACAACCTGGGGAAGGGGTATCTTCTTATATGATGTCCCCACGAGCCAGACAAGGCTGAAATTTTGGGGAAAATCTAACTGCCATTTAAAATACAAAAATGAGAAAAGGACAAAAAGCAGAGTTTCCAGAGTTTTTTTTTTTTTTTTATACAGTCACTGAAGACCCACATGAAAGGAGTCTCGGGTGTCAGCACTTTGGAACAGTCATGCTGCGTTGCAAAGTTTGCAGAGGATTTAACCCTCTTTGATTTGTCTGTAAAACGATAAATATGAAAACAGGAGACAACTTATCATGCCGATTTTCCACACCATTAAATTTGATCACAATTATTTTTGTATAATCACACAACTTGGGGAGTGTTATTCCTTACATAATTAAAAAAAGAAAAAAGAAAAGGTGTGAACAGTGTGGGGGCTGTGAAATGTATTGTTTAAAACAACATTAATGTCAGAGCATTCCGAGGAAGAAAAAACAGTTGATTGGGATTTGCAAAAAACATTTAGTTCTGTCAAACGGTTATGACTCTGGATGGAAAAAAAAATGTTTTCAAACTAGAATGTATAATTAGGTAGTATTATAATTATCTGGTCATTCACTGCTCCCAGATACAGTACCACTTTATTCTGTCATTCAGATCTTTAACGAGAGGAAATATGGGATGCCTCTTTAAAAAAAAATAAATAAATAATAATAATAATAAGCATGAGCAAGATGAGTTGGGCTGGCAGTCGAAGCTGCGAATGTAAATGTTGAAATAAATAAATAAATTACTAAAAGCTCGACTGCTCAGAGAGCTTAAAGACTTTGGCCTTGTTGTTAATTCTACCATCCATGAATGCTTTTTAGAATGTTTTTAGTCAACAAGTTCCAACCGTAAATGAGTCTCTAACCACACAGCAATTATATCATTTGCATTCTCACACTAGCTTCACACACAAAACTCTGCTATGCCTATGATTATGCTGTGTTCGGTATAAATCTGGATTTTGCTATACCATGTATTTACAAGTTAATATTTAATAAGGTAGTTTAATGAAAACACTCTCCACATATATACGCACTAGTGCAAACACACTAAAAACACACACAAAATTAATCTGAGTAGAAAATATTGCAAGAACCAGACATGCTAACATTGGTAAAAAATAATGATTTGATGGAAATGATGAATGTGTTCTTCAAAACCCCCAAAAAACAAACACTTTTTGCAGCAATTACAGCCTGGCAGACCATAGGCATTCTAGCTGTTCAAGATAATCTGATGAGATTTCACCCCATGCTTCCTGGAGCATCTCCCACAAGATGGATTGGCTTGATGGAGTCTACGGTCAAGCTGCTCCCATAACAGCTCAATAAGGTTCAGATCTGGAGACTATGCTGGCCGCTCTATTACAGTCCGAATTCGGGCTAACTAAAAAAATTTTAAAAATGTGAATTGCATGAAAATGTTTTTTTTTTTTTTTGGAAAACTTTTGATCGGTAGTGTATATATGTGAAAATTTTACACACACAACACAGTGAAATTCTTTCTTCACATATCGCAGCTTGGGGGCGGGGGTCAGACCACAGGGTCAGCCATGACACGGAGCAGACAGGGTTAAGAGCCTTGCTTAAAGCCCAACGGTGACAGTGTGGTGGAGCTGGGCCTTGAAATCTCTTTAGAAAAAGTGTACAGGTCTGACTTTATTTATTTATTTATTTTATATATATATTTTTTTTTTATCAGCGTACTTACTAACTTACTTTTTTAAAGAAAATCAAGATGCATTTCTAAATACAGTTTGACTCCATGTATTAAAAATATGATGCAATTAAAAAAAAAAAAAAAATTCTTCTAGTTACATGAAAAAACATAGAAGAGGAAATAGATTTTTTTTATTTAGAAAAAAAAACATCTAACCATAAAACAGCCTATACATTTTAGTGGATAAACCCCACGAAAACTTCTCCCTGAATGAACTGGCAGTATGAAGGAAAATTCAGAATCATAGAGCCATATCGCTGGAAAAGTATTTCTTAGTTTAGATTCTACAAACATCTTTCTTTTTTTTAAATTTTTTAATTTTTTTAATCCAAGCCATTTAGCAATCCTGGCTTTTTCAATTTGTAAGATCTTTAGCTGTGCCTCTCTGTTGGCGGAGGTATGAAATTAATCTTTATCCCTGTTTTGTCGCTTTGGCTCCTCATTCACAGTGCATGTTGGTAATTAGCTCTATGGTTTGATTCCAGGCTCCTTCGATGCTTCCGTGAGCCAACTCTCTCTCGCCTATTTTGCGTCACAGGATTCGCGCTGCACGGTTCGGCTTAGCGCTCCTCCTCACACCCACAAAGGGTGTTCCACTGTGCCAGCCTAAAAACACAGCACTTTAAAACACCATTACTTAGCCCTCATTGTTTTGTCTTGAACAATTAAAAAAAGAAGCAAAATCCTTCTTTTTATTTACTGAAGCAAAGAAAGTCTCTGCTCCCCTCCTTCCCTCGCGCTCTTTCAGTCTTGGGAAAAAAGCAAGCGAAGGCTGGCTAATTTGGAGGGACTTTTTGTTTGCATATAGGCTTACTTCAGGCTTCAGTTCAAAGTACTGAGCAACACCAGCTAATCCAGACGAGCTGGTAACTTTAAATAAAGATCAATCATGAGAGAAGGCAAAAGAGGATGCTCGGACTCTAGCCAATTTATTACTCTGGGGTTAAAAAGCCATGAGGAGTAAACTTTGGAGAGTGACTCATCAAAACTTGAAGGAGATTCATGATGAGTAAGAGAGGATAATCTTATTATTTTTAACAGTTTTATAATGTAGGAGTGAATAGGGGATAAGTAGCAAGTGAGCAAAAAGATGTATTACATCACAAATTATAAACACAGTTATTAGAAATGGTGGGGGAAAAAATTGATACCGTGATTCCTTTACCTGGCGATTGATCTGGTTATCGCTCCCACACTGACTCCAAAATCTATTTATTTATTTTCATTACTTATATATGCTTTAGTGATGCGCGGGTCGGCTTTTAACCCGCGGACCCCGCGGAAAAATACCCGACCCGCGCATCACTAATATGCTTGCATTTGATGTGGTAAAATGTTGCAGTCCCTCTCTAATCTTATAGGTGGTGCACTCTATACTATTTACACTATTTTGGCAGGCAGCACAGTATCCTGTGCGGTTGGAGCGAACTGTTTGCGAAGTTTGTTTAGGATTGTAATAAAACCTAATAACAATAATAATAATAGCCAGTCAGAATATTTAAAAGATCGTGATACTAAAAGAATCGCAATACTAATTGAATCGGCACGTACAGCAGGTATTGTGATAATATTGTATCAGGTGTTCCCCAGTGATTCCCATTACCAATAGTTGAATAAACGGTCAAAGTAGGAAAAAAAAATAAAAGTAGTATGTGATGGAATTTGTCAATGGAATGTGCTTAATATCACAAAAGAGCATTTTACCTCATCTTCCAATTAAAACACCACTATAATTGATCACACTTTAGGAAACAGTTACTATCTCACCCACTCATTAAGTTTGATGTTAATACCGTACAGAATTCACTTCCTGCTCGGCATGTTTGTAATCCGCTTCGTTAGTGCGATACTGACATGAAGATTCGGTAAAATCAGCTGAAGACGTTTTAAAAACCCGGTTATGATTATGCACGTCTACGAGGATGATGATGATGATGAAACCAAAATACAGTAGTTTTGGCTGCAAGGAAAATCACAGGTTCATATTAATGCACTCATTCTTTTACATTCGTTTCTATTGTTTCTATAGTAACAACTGAGTCACAAGAACTTGCAAAGGTGGATGCGCCAAATAATCTAAAACTATTAATAAACGATATGAACGATGATGAGACTCTTAGCCACAATAAAACATTTGAATTAATGCAAAAAAAGGTCGTACGATGCTGGCTGAAACATTCAACGAGTTGGCAGAAACGTCAAAATTAAGAAGAGACACATGTACACACACAAATCATTCATTCAATGAACATTTCCGGAAGGTGAGTGCACGTTGAATACTGAGAGAACTCTGCGATTTCCACATTTGGAGCATTAAAGGAGTTCCTGGATGGCCAGCGTTTCAGACAGCATGGCTCGGGCGGACTGAGAAAACTTTCTACCTTTATCAGGGTATCCAAGCACTATTGAAACACATAAGTGCATCAGTGTAGCAGGGGATTATATTGCGCAATAAAGGTAGTGTTCTGTCCTAGGAAAAAGTCCTAGTTCGCCTCGAACGCCCCTCATATGATCAGCTTACAGTATAATCATCGATATGGAACGACACATTAAACATTTTATGGAAGGAGCCTCTAGTGTCAGTTTTCCTGTTTTCTACTATGGGAAAGTAGACACGCCATAGGAATTCACATAATAAACTTAAGAGAGAAAGAGCTGCTAAGGGAATTACTGTTTACAGCTGCTACAACACACTCGATTTCAGGAACTAACTTGCTTTTAAGGATGTCTCACAACATTCAAAGCAACTATAAATTCAAGGCAGCATCTGAAACCCCGCCTCACGTTTGGTCAAATCTTAATCTTGCCACCTCTTAGATTGTTAATTGTTTTCCCTCTAGCTGCAGACAAACTGTCTTGTTTAACTCCTTAATAAACATGCTTATGCACACATAAATGTCAGTTTTTTTTTCAGAGATAAACACTGCTTGTCCTCAAGATAAGCACAAATGAAATCAGCAAGTAGAAATCCATTAAACTGAAAGTTGTGTATTTTAACTTAAAAATCTATTTTGCTCGAGGAACAAGAGTCAGATTAGCAATGCAAGTCGATTTCTTGTCGGGAATTCCATACAGTAGTGCATTATTCCTTATCGTATTCTGTATATCTGGCACAATATATATATATATGTAAAAGAATAACAATAATCAAAAAAACAAAACAAAAAATATATATACAGTTTCAAGATTCTGATGCCACAGTATAGGGAACGGCAAGTTTCTGTTTTTGTTATAAACAAATCCACTCCTTCTCAATAAATACACTTCATCCTTAAGGCATAACAACAAAGCCTTCTACTCATTATTAACCATCAATACCAAGTTTTTGCCACGCTGAACCAGTAAACAGTGTTACCACAGAGATCCCCAATGCCTTCCAGACATCTTTGTGTTCCCCCTGAACCCCCTAGGCCTCTCCACCCCAAAAGAACCCGATGTGGGCAAGTCTCTGTAGAGCAACTAGCCCCTATCGATCCCCTTTAAAGCTGCTGAATAATAAATCCCCGCACCCCCCAAAGAGCTCAACAGAGCCTGGGGATGGGCTTAAACCCCACTAATTACATCAGCGCTGAAAGGAAATCATTGATCAACAGCATTATGGGAAACTAAACTGCCCCACGAAACTGGATCAAAGTCAGTGAAGTGGCTTAGTGGGCTCTCTGAGGAGCTGACCCATAGGGGGATTAGAAAAAACCCTTGACAGATGCTGCTATAAACACAAATGCATGCATGCATTACAAATACACACACACGCACACACACACACACATGCACACGCACACACGCGCACGCACACACACATGCAGGACTGTAAAGTTCATTGAAGTACCCTTTAGGTATGGAACTAACAGCAGGTCAGACAATATTATAGAGAGACATAAAGACGCACATTGACCACACATTTTTATAATCATTTTATCAAAATGACCGACACTGCATATTACATGGTAGTAATGCAACCTGTAGAAAAAGAAACATGAAGATAAGCTGGGCAGCAATCATGCTGGTTAAAGATTTAACATAAAAATTGTTGTCGGCTAAAAAATCTACACAATACAAACACAAAAAAAAGGAAATATACCAGATACACGAATTGCATTCCATTATCTGAGGGTTTGCAAATATCAGCACACAAATATAAATATCAGAACAACTGTTGGTCATGGTTTACTAAAGTTGTACAATTTTGGCCAGATTTGACTACCATAGGGGAAAACAATAATCATTAAAGAACTGATTTACTCTCAGTCTGCGCCTAGTTGGTTTGTGAGCTGCCAGTAAACACAAAGAGAAGAAGCAGACCAATAAATCGACCTTCGCGCTGAGCCAGTAATGCACTTAGGTATCCAAGTACCCAGTACCCAAGCCTGGATAAATTGGGAGGGTTGCATCAGGAAGGGCATACGGCGTAAAAAACTGGGCCAAGCTGCTGTGTGCGGATCAGTTGGTCTGCTGTGGCGACCCCTCAACGGGAGCAGCCGAAAGACTAACAACGACCATTACCAGACTCCATTCAAGTTTGCCTTAAGTCGCCATGCTTTCTAGGAGGGAGGAATGGTGCAGTCTCTGTCGACCATTAATCACAGGAACACTAGTTAGTAAACTCGTCTTATGCAAAAGAAGGCGGATAGTGTTCCTCAGGGTGTGATGCTGGCGGTTTCCTATTTCTTGGGGGAAGCGTGTTTTCTCCTACTACCTCCTTCAATGTCACGTTAGGGGAAAACCTGACCACATCAGGGAGGGAAAATAAAAAAATGAAATAAAAAATCATTATTTTACAAAATCATTATTACAGTATGAAAGCCACAAGGACAGCATTACATAAAATTTCACAGGAAAGCTACAAACACCGGGCAGCGATGGGATTATCCTGAAGAGTGTGCCAAGTCTTAAAAGCCTGAGGAAATACATTTAATTTGTGATTCGTGTATGTGCGAACTCTTTTTAAAAGCCAAAAGATCCAATCTTGAAGAGACTGAGACACCAATTAAAGGTGACGAGAAGCGCTGAGAAACTCTTCAAAAATCTGTTTAGGTATGAATAAATCTTAAAGCTAAAACGATTCACTTTTTAGTGTAAAACATTTTCAATTTGACCTAAACAGAACATACACATACTGTAATTTGGGTGTATGGGGTAAGACGGAGCACCTACTGACTGAAAGTTGGCTATTGATGTAGAGAGATTGGAGAACAGCGGGTCCCTAACACCCTTCATGCACATGTAATGATCTACACCTAAAGCTTGCTGGAGGGCTCTGCTCCAGAAATCCACCTGAGATCCGTTCTCCAGCATACAAGAGTGTATACGTGTGTGTGTGTGTGTGTGTGTGTGTGTGTGTGTGTGTGTGTGTGTGTGTGTGTGTGTGTGTGTGCGCGCGCATGTGGAAGGAAGTATTTTCAACTGGTCTTAACACTTTTTATTTTTTTAATAGAAAGATTTCCTCATGCTTATATAGACCATATAGCTTAGCTAATATCATTACAGCGAAAAACATTTGAAAAAAGCACAGAGATATGGTGAATTATACTGGCTTATAATGCTTCCAAAACGTGCTGCTTCTCGCCTTGTGCCTGAAATCTACTTAACCGCAAATCCAGGGCTTACATTTAAGTGACATAAGCTTGCAAATTTGTTGAACAGGGTTTTACACGGAGTCTTCCTTGATCGGAAGTGAGATCTCGTCGGTGTGTTTCAGAGCGCCCCCTTTTTTTCGCGATAGTAAAAGAGATGTTAATCTGCTATCGGCGCATCTTTAACACGAGCGATTACACCTATAATCGTCCCGCTCTTAAGCCGTCTGTGACTGCGAGATAAAGTGGGATGCGGCAAATGTGATTGGAGAAAGAAGAGTGAAAAGATGCATGGATGGGTTACAGATTACTCGCACAATAAAAAATACTTTTTTTTTTTTTCCTTTTTCAACAGATCCAGCTAATGCTGCCTTATCGAAGCCTGGTGCTGGCTGCCAAGGCCAAGTGGCTATGTTTACAAAGCGAGGACAAGGCAAACGAGGTTTGAAAGGGGGCGGGGGGGGGATTTTAATCTAGTGGTAATTCCTGGGTGGGTGTAATCCAGGGGGGATTAGAAATGTGCACATCAGGGGATTATATGTTTATCGTTAGATGCTCATCTACTGTTTGTGCAGCGAATGGAAGAGGAAGGAGTAAGGCATTACAACAGACAGACCAACACAACAACAGGAATTAAACACTTTCGTCCCCATTAATCTGTACCTCTAGCTTCTGATTAAGATAATAAAGTGAGAATGAAGGATGAGTGCGCTCCAGCACTTAATTTCAGACCATAAAGGAGCACACTACACAGCTTGTCAATATACTGTTCTATGCATCATAGACTTTCACAAAAAAAGGTTACTAGCCATCCATCCATCATCTATACCATTTATCCTTTGTAGAGTAGTGGGCTACTTGGAGCCTGTCTCTAAAAACTTAGAGTACAAGTCAGGCTACACCATGAATTGGGTACCAACCCAAAACAAGACCACGATCACACATACACTATCACACACATCAGACAATTTGGAAATGCCAGTCAAGAAATGGGACAAATGTTTTACTGCAACAGGCTGCAAATTGTCTAAAGATAAAACTTCAAAATTGATTGTTTTTACTGTACATAACAACCTCAGCAGCAGCCTCATTTCCCCTCTCATCTATTTCAACCACTCAGGGTTCAGTATCAACAGTATACCAATCACGGGCCTGATCATCTATCATCATCTTTACCCGTTTCTCACTGGTTCACGCCTTAAGTTACATGTTTTCAAGCTTGAATTATTCATAGGTCACTGTATTGCTTAAACAAATAAAATAAAAAAATTCTTCTAAAACTTTCTTCTAAGGGACTGGACTGAAAATGAGAGCCTGCATTTAAAAAAAACAAGATAATCTGGAACGTTTTAAGCAATATATGAAGAAATAAGGGGTGGGGGCTCAAACCGTTTGCACTGCACTGTGTATTTCTGACACTGGAGACTCCTTCTGTCAAATAAACCATAAATAGTGGTTGTTAAATAGCTCCTCGCAAAAAACGTCATCCACCATATGACTCTGAACTAGCCATTTCTCTATAAACTATGATGTTAGGATGAATATTTATAGAAACCTCTGATTTGAATTATAGGCAACACTCCTGTCAGAGCTGCTGAAAGAACACCATCTGACCAATCAGAAGCGAGAATACAGTAAGTGATGATAAAGGCGGTCCTTCTTTTCATCATCGGAAACTGGATATTAAACAGACAGAAGGCATGACCGAAAAAAAAGAAAAAAGTGACTATTTTTTGTGCTTGTGGTTGGAATAGAAGATCCAACATATGCGTCACTACGTTATCTGCATGTACATCTCTGTCCTCGTCCACACGCACGTGCCATACAGATGGAGAATAAATAGAGTCCCTGCTTGGAGACAGATGAGGAAGGGAGGGGGGGAAAAAAACCAAAAGAATGCAAATATATGTGCTGGAGAAAAAATACGATGGAGGGGAAAAAAAAAAAAAAAAACCTTAAACTAACATTAATTCATCCACGGCAGTTTCTGCAGCAGATGAAAGAACTGCGATGTTCTTTCTACTATTTATTTATCCTTAAATGAGGGAATGAGGCACATACTTCTCCAAGGCCCTGATTGCTGCTTGACTAATTAGACCGAAATGTGCAGGAAAAAAGAGAGGGATTAATTGTTTATTTCTCTTCACCAGCCCTGAGTGTTGGACAAGATTTTTTTTTTCACGTAAAGGGGAGAAAGTGGATGAGCGAAGAAGAGAGAGACAGAACGAAAAAAGAAAGAGAGATAGGATGTCAAATGTGTTTTCGGCGTGCCATCAATCTCACGGACAGGACGTTGACGTCTCTGTCATCAGTGGACCAAACCATGGCAGTGGCGGGGGTGGCGTTTGTTATGTCTAAATTTGCCGGACAGATCCAATGCCAAATGACGCAGGGCAGAACGAGTGAAGCGTGTGTGAGCTTTTCAGGCGAAGTACAAGCAAGCTGGGAAAAAAAATGGATGGGATCGCCTGCCAACCCAAGAACAAGGAAGGCATATAAAATGCCGCCAAACGACTCTGTCAAAGATGTTCGTTTCTCAAACGTTTCAAAAAGTGGTGACACACAGTTGCTTGAAATTTTAATTTAAACAAATCTGAAGTGCTAAATTAGCAGGTAACACGAACTCCTCCGCTGTGAAGAGAAGCCATAATGGCACATGGTTAAGCGAACGATGTGGGTTAATGTGAAACATGTGTATAGAAACGTGTGAGGAGAGAAAAGAGGGAGAAGTCAATTTGAGAGCCAGACAAATCCATTACGGAGGAGAAAACAAATCCCATCCATGCCATCTGCTGTGGACCTGAAACTCCATATTAGAAAGGGCAGGTGTCTAAATATTTATAAATCGTGCTAAGTCTATTCCTGTAGTTTCTACATGGGGGGAAAAAATCCTCATTAATCGAATACAAACTAACAATTGCTTTGAAAGTGACAAGGGATAGAAAACGATTAGAGGCGCTTCAACATGCGCACTAACGCACTTCCAAACTTTGTTATTTTGATAAGCCGGGATTTGCATGCTTTCACAGACAAGCTGGCTCCCACACACGTACCTGTACACACACACACAGCACTGAACTCAGTTTGCTGTGAACTACACTGTCCCTTGATAAAGCAGGTGCTGCTTCATCAGCATCAATGAGACATGAAATTGTACCACAAGTGTTTTTATTTCTCTCTCTCCACAGATTCGAACCCTTTTCTCACTCTTGCCCCTGTCTGACATGTTCCCCTGGCCGGCCTGCATGATTATGAAAATGCACTTCACCCCATTAATCAGCATGTCTAATAAATCCTCATGCTTCCTCCCTGACAGAGCATCAGTCAGCGGCTCCCGGAGCACCCGTGGGACGGGGTCAATCACAAACTCATCAAATGCGTCATTTCGCCTCTCCATTTAGACAAACGGAGCTTGTTTATGGGAAAGATATCAGGTGTTCTGGAGCGAGGGAGCGGCGCTGAAACACCAGCGCCATTAATCAGGCCTTGATTGCAGGCGACGAGCAAGGCTGTTTATCCTAATTTCATTCATTTCGATCAACAAAGCGAACGCGAGCAAACGCAGCCATTAGCGGCGGCAGGATGGCACAATTATTTCCTTGTATTAAATAAAGTGATGATGAATGGGCTGGGGCAAACTAAAACAAAGAGAATTTTATTACTTCAAATTAGACCTCTAACTCCCCCTTTGCTCGCTTCTCCACCTGACAAAGAAACAGTGGCGCATGAAAGGAGGCCTTTTGGAGAAAAAAAAAAAAAAAAGACGAAGGAGAAGAAGGGAAAAAAAAAAAAAAAAACTTTGGGTAAACGGCAGCCAAGACAAAAAGCAAAGAATTTAGTTTTTTTTCAAGGCTGCTTCCAATTATCAGCTAACTCTTAGTCGTATTTAGTGTTGAAAACAGTGGGAGAGCTAGTTAAGGCTGTCAACGTCAATACGAAGGCAGATGAAGAAAGCAGGACTAGTTGGTTTTGATCATGTCAGACTAGCCATCAAAAAGCCCTAGTGGCATGTGTGTACACACCATTTAATGAAAAACATATTCCGTTAATAGGTGGAGGGGGTGGACAGATAGCATGGCTAATAAGGCTCAAAACTAATGGGGTATGAAATCAGCAGTGGCATGTCAACAGGTCAGCTAATGCCTTTTGCCAGTTCCAGGTAAATAAATAAAGAGATATATATGTCCATGCATACTGTATATGTCTTGTTATTCTATAAATGTAGTTCTAAACTCTAAACTTCTTTCCTTAAATTAGTATCTTAGTATTAGTATATATTTACATAAAGGCATCCGTTATTGAAATCAGTCGGGAAGATGGTTAAATCTGTCAAATGCGATCCAAAGTGTGCAGGGACGTTGCATTATAATTGTAACAAAATGAACAAAAAAGCATTAAAACTGTCATTCAAACCTAGGTTTTGTAATTTCATAATCTGGATAAACTATCCCTCAATAACCAAAGATGATATATTACTGTCTTACTCCTAATTAGATAAAATGGGGTTTAAATGGACCTCATATAAATGTGCCAGTGGAAGAAAGAAGAAACTCTCAACATTCCCACTCTCCGACAGCGCCAGACAGCGAGCCAAAGTAACTAAATTAAGCTAAGTTTACTTACCAGTAAATGCTTAGCGAAATTTAAGGTGATTGCAAAATTTGCTTTCATTCCACTTCAATGGCTCGCCTGTTTGAGGCTCATCTGCAAATAATTAGCGCATACATTTGCATCGAAATTATTTATGCCATATGTCGCGACAATTACGGCAGGTAGCGAATGAAAAACCTCCTATTGTCGTTTTTTCTTATGGTAATTTGTACGTATTCAGAAATCGCCATGTGTTTCTCTTCGAAGCACCATCAGCAACAAGTAAGGAAGAAAAATGAAAAGAGAACGTTAACGGTGAGGAGCAGGAGGAAAGCAAGAAGAAATTATTCGGTTTGGATCAGGACACACTCGAGAGCCCACCAGATGCTGTTTGGAATCTGCCAGTAGAAAAAGAGCCAAATTTGCACAAGTATTTTAACTTCTCTGCCATTACAGCCAATTCCCTTGCTGCACTCAATTTCACACACCTTTTTTTTTTTTTCCTCCTACTCGAGTTATAACGTACATCCAAACCTGTCTTTAACTTGCTGATTTAAAACAGATGGATGCAATAAACTAAGAGGTTTTTAGTTGGAAAAGAAAACTCTGTGTAACGATATCCACATATACACACACACACACATCTAATTTGCTGAATTCCTTTACATGTTTTCACCTTGCTGAAAACTTTCATTACACTACACATTTGGAAGCAGTCTCCACTCTTACCAAGAAAATTAGGACTTTCAGGCCTTGAGAGTGACATCAATATCAGTATGTCGCTGTTGGCGCCTTCAATCAGACAGTCCCTTTCCATGCTTGTTTAACTTTCAATTTGCCTGACCATTTCAACTGGCTTGTTCAACATCATCTTTGGCACTGCAATTCTCTTCATTTGAAGGTTACTGTTCACATCTTAGTCATGGTCTCATCTTTAAGGGAGCCATGAAACGAGCTCTTCCACCAGTATTTATTGCAAATATTGTAGTGCAAAGATTTCAAGCTTGTGCTTTCCATGCCACAGATCCAATGGTAGAAGCATGGTTCAGAAGACGTATATCATGTTCTTGCTCTTCCCAAATCCATCAGTTGTAGCTTGACTAACACTGCTGTGCATTATCTGTTGATTTATCAGTAAAGGTAAACTCTTGGTCTGGTTAGGTTTAGACCCTATTAAGGTTTGCGACCCATCAGTTCCCTTTAAATGTGGCCTGTCAAGTCAAATCAGGGGTGCCTGATCAGTAGTCTTCATCAAATTCCTGGTTCAATAAGATCCGTTCTGATACCAGGTTTATTACTGTATCATGTCCAGTTGCTGAGATATGACCAGTGAGAGCTTATTTATAAGGAGGAAAAAAATCTTATTTTCAGAATATCTAAAAGAGAATTATGTGAAGTAGTAAGGAAAAGGGAACCCTTAGCCTCAAATCATTTTGGTTTCGTAGCGAAAAAAACATGCACTGTAGTGACCAAAGCTTGGACAGTGTTCATTAAAGCGCTTTAAAAAAAAATTTAGGATTTAAACTTTTTTAACCGTGTTGAAGAATCAGGCTAATACAGGATTTATCAACTTGAAAACTCAAGTTATTGTTATTATTATTATTATTATTTTTTTGCAGAAAATGAGGATTTGATACATATCCATTATTGCACTGTATTATCCATAGCACAAAACTAACCTGTGTGACTTGATATCATAGTTGATATGACGGGTCACAAATTACAACTTCCTAACTGAGATCTTATCTTGCACTACCAGGTTTCGCCTTCCTAACCTACAGTAGATGTATTAGAAGAGAAATTAAAAAAACAACAAATAAATATAAATTGCATGTGCAGAAGATGTTGGGAACCTGTACTCTAAATAAGTGCACAAAAAGCATGCCCGTGGTTACACCATCTGAGGCAGTGATCCGATGTGAAATCCTGTCCTACACCATTTTATACACAGCTGACTCAACATACATCCTTCAAAATACAGACCCAGCATAAGACATCTGGGAAGCCAGTCTCTGGAAAACAGTCTCTCTCTCTCTCTCTCACACACACACACACACCTATACACATCATGTGAACAGATTGGCAGAGCGATCTCTAGACTTTCAGCCTCATAAAACATCTGCCTCAGTCAATTGGACATGAACCGTCTGCGAAGCGCTCCGTAACCGGAATGGGACTCCGGGGCATCAGTCATGCTGCCAGTGTGTTTGCCTAATACAGCTAAGTGACTGAGGTGAGTGATAAGAGCTTATTCAGGTATTTCGAGTCTGAAGAGCTCTCTTTTTGAAGGGTATAATTACCCTTGATGGAACAGTTGACTGGAACAGTGAGGTAATAGCACATAAATCTCCTCTGATCAATAGGTGCTGGCTGCAGATTACAGAGCGCTACTCCGTGATTAGTCCATCTTCAAGGCAGCTACCAGGATTTCCACCTTTGTGGACTGTGGGTTTATGCTCAATGTATTTGTACAACAGTAATGCAAGGAAGACATCATTACCTGATCCAAAGCAGGTAATGAAATACTGTACAAAACAAGACTAGGCATGTTCGCTGGATTGTGTGTCCTAAAGACGAGGGATTGTTGAGCAGGTCATCTTTGACCAGGGGGGCCGAAAGTTTGTCAATTAGGGTCACTTATTTAATTTTATTTACTATGTTACGTTAGCTAAATACACATTTATTTTTTAAAACATTACTAACAATTACAGATAATTAGTTAAGACTGTATTAACTGAGGTAAAATTTTAAAGGTTAATTAAATACACCAGCATTAATTAACAAGTCATGTTCCAAAATGAACATTCATGCCTAAAAACTAAACCAATTTATTTCATTTAGAAAATTAAGTGCTGGAAAGTTTCAGCATAATTGTAAGAATTATGACACAAGACTGATGGTAGCGCTCACCTTCATACATTTCAAGAAGGGCAGCAAAGAAGCCGCTTCTCTCCAGGAAAAACATCAGGGACAGACTGAAATTCTGCAAAGGGTACAATG
>JAQMYL010000018.1:6829595-6845976 GCA_030014365.1 Clarias pachynema
CAGACAAGCTGAGGAGAAGAGTTGCAAGTCCTGGATTGGAATCAGGAATGGACTGACCTGCACACATGAGACAATACATATATACACACAAAAAAACAACCTGTCCCCAGCAGGTTGTAACACTTCCCCAGGGCTTCTGGGAGTCCAGACAGTGTCTGGCTTGTCCCTAAATGATCCTGTTATCATACCAGACCTGCACAGCATGGGAGACAGAGGAAGAGAGAATGACAGAGCAGAGACTAATCTAGGAAGCAGTAAATGCTTCAGGCTGAACCACATCGATGCATAATCAGCATGGGCCAAATCATGAGCAGCAGGATCTTCACACACTAGGAATATCAGTAATGTAAGCAATGAACACATTCAAGGAACAAAACCAAAACAGTAAATCAACAGTGAATGATAGACGTTTTATCGATGTTTCTGGAAAGGTATAGTACCATCGTAAAGGTGTAGTACAAACCCCTACAACTGATGACATCATTAATTTCACAGTTCTATAATTTCAATTTGCTCTAATACCGTACTCATCTTGCCATCACTGATTCTAAGACAAAACGCTTTTTGCAATGCCTGGTAAACTCCTCCTAAAAAACAACAACCACAAAAACTCATCTGCTCCGAAAGCATGACGAATATGACGCCAAACATCCAACCAGCCCGGACCATAAGGCATCGCTTATCACCGGTCAGTCATGTTGACTGCCAATTTAAAAACCTAGTGTTCATATACTGTATACTGTAGGGTGGCAGAGGATTCTTCCCAGAGGCGGGTAGTAACAAGTTACATTTACGCCGTTACATTTACTTGAGTAACTTTTTGAAACAAATGTACTTCTATGAGTAGTTTTACTGCACCATACTTATTACTTTTACTTGAGTAGATCTGTGAAGAAGAAACGCTCCTCTTACTCCGCTACATTCGGCTAAACTCGACTCGTTACTTTTCTAACCATTAGATATTCTTTATTATTCACCGTTGGTTCTCCCTGTGCTTGATGGGTTTCCTCTGGGTGCTCCTGGTAACCTCAAAGACATTCAGATTACTCTAACTGGCATTGCCAAATTAGCCATTGTGTGTGAATGAGCATGTGCCCTGCAATGGATTGGCACTCTATCTAGGGTGTACCCCACCTTGTGCCCTAAGTCTCCTGGCGCCCCCGCAACCCTGCATACAGGATAAAGCGGTACAGTATACTGTAGATAATAATTTATGATGATTAAGAAGTTACATTGTAGATTCATTGATTCCACTAAATATCTGTACCATTTTAAGACATTTAGTCCATCACTATGCATATACAGTATCTAGTTTTATTTCATGCTTTAAAAATATATTAATAATTTTATTAATTGCAAGAATCGGAACCGATAATATCACATCATGTACAGTGCACACCTCAATCTGAACGGACTGACCTGATCTAGTGCTCAACATTACAAAACGAGAATAATATTAAGTGCTTTGTGCGTATAAATCAGATCAGCATCCGTGTGAACGGTTAAGCTTGAATCTCGAATCAGAATGATTTCAACTGGACTAATGTGCTAATGTGATGGTTTGTATAATCATCGTTTAACAATACACCGCAAAATGTTTTAAACATTTATTCAACACATGAGTTGAATAAATGTAGTTGTAGTAGTTGAACTATAAATCACAGAGAATTACTGATGCCGCTTAATCCTTTGCACAGGGTTGAGGAGAGCCTGGAGCCAATCCCAGGAGACTTAGGGCACACCCTGGAATGGGTATCCCAGGGTCGCAGGGCACACACTCATTCACAAACTGCGAGCAATTTGGGAATGGCAGTTAGCCTAGTCTGCATGTCTTTGGGCGGAAAATGAAGTACCTGGAGGAAATCCACCAAGCACGGGCAGAACATGCAAACTCCATGCACACAGAGGCGGGAATTGAACCTGGCCAGAACCGAACCGGGACCCTGGAGGTGCAAGACAACAGTGTTAACCACTAAGTCTCTGTGCCACCCAAAAACACAGAAGTCAAATTAAACTGGGTTCTGGGGCTTACTTTCTCGTTCCTTCCTTGGTTTCATGTATTTATATATTTATTCATTTGTTTATTTATTTATTGTTTAAAAGATGCAAGCACTCAAACTGATAGCACCGACTACAGATGGGCACCAAAATCCTGGACATATGCCACACTGACCATCTCACAGTGTGTGGTTGTTATGTATGTGAGGGCATGTGTTATGTTCCAGAGACGAGTTGCTCTGGTAGCCGTTTCCCAGGTGACAGTGGCAGCAGCTGTGCGGGGTCGCAATTAGAAAGGGATGCGTGAGTGTATGTGTGTGTGTGTGTTTCAATTCAAATAAATGTACTTAGAAAATCTGCAGCACTTTCAAACCTCTAAGGAGCCTGATATATTATGCATTAATCATATTGCAAGTAGAAGACATACTGTACTACAGTAAAATCGATGGACTGAATGAAATTCTGCAGCACCGGTGCAAGACGAAGCACTGCATCGACATCATGCAGATCATCCTCTTAAACCAGGATAGTTTTGGGGAGGAAATAAAAAATTAAAAAAAAGAAGAAACATATTCAGCGTTTTTGTATTTTAATACCGCAAAAACAAAAGTTTGACAGCTTAAAAGCTTTGAGCTCGCACCAAATAATTTTTAATAGCTCGAAATGTACCTACGACTCGGACAACAGGCCTCGTGCCACTGCTACTGGACCCTCTTGATAAAACGAATGCACTAAGAGCTCGTGCCAGGAGTAATTCGTGCTGAAAATTGGTTTGACTAACTCGAGTGTGTAATGATGTTATAGTGAAATGACTCGTTTAAATGAAAATAGTAGTACAAAGAGGTCTCATTCCTCCATTTAATACTATCTTCAGACACAACCTTTTTATGTCAGCAATGTAAAACACTGTTTAAGTTTTTACCCTTAGGAGAGCTCTCATTAGGTTTGACTGACATTACCGAATTAGTTCATTAACGACAGCACCGCTTTTAACCAATCGGAACGTCACTATGCCAACTCTGATTGAAAATGTTGAGAGATTTAAAAATGAAGTTTAATCAAGTTCGAAAAACATACAAGCAGAAAAACACGTTAATGTTCAAGGTATATACAGTATGTAAGTATCGAATGATAACCTTTAACACTGATTATCAATTATATACCAGTAAACTGGTGGCAGGACCATGAGCACCTAAGGCTTACCCATGCTCACCATGGGGTAGCTCAGTGGTTAAGTCATTGGACTACGGTTCGGAAGGTCCCAGGTTCAAACTCCACCAAGTTGCCGATGTTGGACCCTTGAGCAAGGCCCTTAACCCTCAACTGCTCAGATATATAATGAGATAAAACAAACAAAAAAAAAAGTTGCTCTGGATAAGAGCGTCTGCCAAATGCCTAGATGTATAATTCAACAGTTACCATTATTATAGAAAGGCATCAGAACACCCAGAGCGTCATCAGCCAAAGAACTCAAGGCCACCAACCTGGCCTCCAAACTCATCAGATCCAAGCACCCATGAGAGGCCTCCGTGGAGGCCCCACCCAGAACCTACAGCCCCCAAACCGCTGGCAACGTCCTGGTGCTAGACTCCACAGCACACCTCCAAACGTCTTGTGAGGTCTAGCCGGTTATCCTGGACTATCCTGGGACTGAAGGAGAAAACTGGAATATTTGGAGGAAACCCACCAAGCAGGGGGGCAAAACATGCAAACTCCACACATACAAACCTGAGGCGGGAATCAAACCCTCGACCCTGGAGGTGCGAGGCCACTGTGCTAACCACTAAGCCACCATTGCGCCCACTTGACTTATACAGTATGTAGTGGGGAAAAAAACACGTTCATTTTTTTCAGCAACATGCAGTCCTCAAGAAGGCTTAAAAACGTAATCGAGTGCAGAATAACTAGACAGTGATGTATTATGCAGCTGCGCTTAATTTAACCGAAAGAACAATATTTGTGTGTTTTTTTTAAATAGCAGCCTAATTTGACACTTTGACTCCTGAAAGTGTAAAACTGCTGTAAATATGAATAATTAACTATAAGCACAAAGGGAATATGATCAGTGTGACTATTTGCTTTTATGACTACCTTTTATAGTGTTAACAATAAGATGAAAACTTTTTTAGCTAAAAAAAATTCGTTGTATTTTCCCTTCTTTTACTTGTAACATACAAGGACGCTTTAAATCAGAGTTCCATTAAATAGCTAATTGAATGTGTGTGTGAGTGTTAATACTGTATGTGAATAAGTTTCTTGATGGTTCGGTAATGATGTGCCCAAAGGCCCGGGTCAAAGAGGCTTATTAGGCCAAACTAAGAATAGCTGCAATGCTATTGTGCTTCTTTTAATAGGAAGGACGATCATGTTGTTCTGTAGTATTCCCAGCAGCTCTCATCTGACTGCGTTTAGTTTTAATGAAACAGAGAACCCAAAAGGCACATACAGTACACATACACACACACACGAGCATAAACTCAAACACATTCACAGATAGCTGGTGTCTTATGACTTATGGGCCTGGTGTGAGTCTACAGAGAGCTAAGTGCTTTATTAAAAATACATCAAAATAGGAAGAAAAAAAAGACAGCGATAGACATGGATAGAATTCTGGCATGATTGTTTTATTATTATTTTTTTTTAGAAAATGTTTTTTTTCATTAACACTCAAAATGAACTGAATTGTCGCACCCCATGCTGCTTTATCGTGTAATTGGAAAAACTAAATGAGGTGTAATGCTAGAATGAACTCCTCTGATGAAAAGACTGTAACTCAGGCTAATATGTTTGTGAGTGCATTGTGATTCCCAATACACATATCATACACAGGCACGTACACAAACCCCACTCAGACACTTTCATTTGTAGAACCATGGTATTTAATCCACATGCTTTCCATTCATATCATAGTCCTTATTGCATACCCGTCACTAAAGCACTTTCAGCACATCTGATAACATTATGTCATCTTAAACACACTTTGTCTCCTTAGTAATTGCTTTTAAGTCGTTCCGTACAATAACTAGCTTATAATGAGGCATAAGTCCAAATCCCTCTCTAACCCCTGATCAACGGCACTACAGGTACTGTAGTCCTCGACTTATGAATGTTCGAGTTACGAATTTTCGCAGGTATGCGATCAAATCAATGAACCATTAAAAATACACATTGCAGTGCACCATATTTACAATTATATACAATATTTTCAGTGTGTAAGTGAATGTATAAAATGCCCAAAGTCCGGTATATTGTATGTGAGTGCAGGAGCACGCCTGTCCTATAAAGCTTTCCTGATAGTGAATAATCCTCATTTTGTAAAATCCTCAACAAAACAGAGTTCACAGTCCAATACAGTGGAAAACAGCTCTGTGACAAAATGGCGTCTGGGAATCCCGTTTTTTTCCCCCTGAAGTTTTAAAGGTGCAAAGACAACATTGTTACATTTCATATTTCACTGTGAGATTAATTTCATTAGGCGTAGTTACGTTTTTTTACCACATGATGACAGTGTGTGGAAAGTGGACAGAGATTTAGTCAAATGGATTGGTATGCTTTACATTGTATATTCATGTCAAAGGCATATAAGACTCACTTTGTCGGACTTAAGAACAAATCCAACTTACAAACATGCTCTTGGAATGGAGCTCATTCGTAAGATGGGGACTACCTGTACTTGGTGTGTGGAACACGGTATACATCCCACATTAGCTAGTGCGCTAGCTTTACATTTTACACAATATTGATTCAACCCCAGAACAGTTAGTTAGCTATTAATTAGAAAGCCAGTATAATGTCAGTATTAGTCAACATTACCTGCTATCTCTAACAAATGCCACCAATTTCAGAAGCGATTGAATATTTGTACACTGTCTAAGATTATAATATCAATTTAAACTTAAACTACAATATAAATTTAATATAAATTTAACTAAACTTAGGGCAAGAGACGGGGTACACCCTGGACAGGGTGCCAATCCATCGCAGGGCACACACACGTTCATTCACACACCATAGACAATTTGGAACGGCAATTAGCCTAACCTGCATGTCTTTGGACTGTGGGAGGAAACCGAAGTCAACGGAGGAAACCCACCAAGCATGGGAAGAACATGCAAACTCCATGCACACAGATCCGAGGCGGGAATAGAACCCTGACTTAGCGGGCTAAAATTTTGTGCCCGAAATACACTTTGAATGTAATTATTAACAAAAAGACATAGTAGCCTAATATTGGTTAACGGTGCTCCTCCGTACAGTACATTATCATCATCATGGAAGCCACGTGTAAAAGGTCAACAGTGTTCGTAATATAAAGTGCAGTAGTGCTACACTTTATATTGTTTATACTGTTTTATTCTTCCCAGCACATGTGCTTTTACTGATGCACAGTGCAGTGTTGAAATCCCTTTCATATTGTCTTGCTGTTTGAATTTTACATAATCCTGTGAAGCCCAGCTGAGGATGTGGGTGTAGAGAACATACATTTTTTCCCCTGCTATTTTCGGATGAATTCACCAGACACTATTAAATAAAGCAACTTACAGTACAAGTGAAGCAGAACCCAATCTGTCAGTAAGTCTAGCGGCTGGTGGTCTGGGTCCGCTTGTCTCCCTTACACTGTTGTACTTTTCTGCTAGAAGATAAATATGTATATGATTTCATTTACATTTCACCAGAGAGAGATATGGGGGGGGGGAGGGGGGTGTAGAATAAAAAGGAGAAAGACATCATTTTACTCGGATGTGTTTTGCAGACAGGGAATACAGGGAGTCAGAGAGACAAAGAGGGAGACAGCTGCATTGTCATCGTAATGAAAAGTTTGTGCTGATATTTCCGTCAGACTCTAAAAGTTTGCACAATGACACACAACGATGCTACAGTAACCTTCAACCTGTGGCCTTGACCATCATCAGTGATCCTGATCTACTGTTGTTCCGGGCTGCTGCAATAAGCTTTAAATAAACAGTGTGGACCGGAATACAAAGGTTGTTTTCACACCTGCTTTATTTACTCCAGTTCATTTTGCCCCTTGCTGTGACATGGTGTACAGTAAACATAGAAACAGGACTTGGGTACAGATAAACCCTTGTACAAAGACGCTTTCTGGATGTGACCTTGGTCTGGTCCCAATGATTGATGATTACCTGATTAGGCCGCTCAGTGGCTGACCTTGCACCTCCAGCGTCCGGAGTTTGGTGGGTTTCCTCCGGGCACTTCGGTTTCCTCCCACAGTTCAAAGACATGCAGGTTAGGCTAATTGGCGTTCCAAATTGTCCATAGTGTGTGTGAATGAGCATGTGTGTGAGCGGTTTGTTTTTGGTGTGGTGAGCACGTATTAAAAAATGTATTGTTGTATTATCTGTTGTATTTTAAAATGAACTAATGATTTTTTTCAAGGTTGATTTTATTATTTTTTTAATGATAGGTATAAGAGTGTTTTCTGTTTAAATTTCAAATTAGCATAGCTTCTCTTTCTGTGGGCCAATTTCGACGGAACAGAGCCTATATGTTACCTCAAGTTCGGGCCAAATATCTCTGTGAAAACCCCATTAAAATTAATTCAGTAGTTTTTACGTGATGTGTGCACAGACAAACACACATCAAAAAACCATCTTGACGTGTTCTATTACTCATCTTATGTCCCCACAAATTAGTTTTTTCACAAATATTTTCAATGTACAGACACTGCAACTTTACAGATTTATTATATGTATACAGTAGATAAAAGCCCTGCTACAGTAATGCACTTATCCTAGTGTTTCACTAGTGCTTAAATACAACAAGGTAGAAAGTTTTCTTAGTACGCCAGAGCCATGATTGAACTACGTCATCACGTCTGAAATGCTGGCCTCCCAAAAACTCCTTTAATAACCCAAACATGTGGAAATGGTTTGGAGCGAGGTCAGGACTGTATGGGGATGTGGCCATAACTCCTAATTCCTGTAATGTACAAGTGGTGTAGGTGAATGATTGTGTGTACAGACAAAGTGTCTATCGATTTTCAAGGATCAGGCGTTTTACTCACTGAACGTTCACAGGAATGTTCGCAGTGGGCTCTGAGCCACTTCCCATACACATACTGTACTGTAGTATGGATCCACAGTATTTATGTGCTTTAAGTCTTCTGTAAGTTGGTTTTACACCTCCTTTAATGAGAAATTTCATCACAAGTCCCGTTTTGACTTGAACAGCTTTTGTACAAAAAGTACTCTGCAAGTGTGAGCTAAGAGTCTCCCCCACCATATGTGCGTGCCATGTTTGCATGCTTGCTAAACATGTCTTCCTGTTAACAAGTTGAAGTTGTTGCACATGCTTAATATTCACTATAATCTTGTTCTGCTCAATCGACTGTAGGCTGCATGTCAAAACAGTTTCATAAATGCAGTTTGGGATTCTGTTGGCATAGTTTGGTTTAGTAAATCACCCGGAAAATTACCACAGTTATGAGTAAATGCCATGCTATAAAGCAAATGTCTTTTATAGGGACACTTACTAGTACAGAAGACAAATTATACAGTATGTCCGTGTTAACGTTCTCATTCATACTTCAAACTTATTTAACTAATTCTTAACATTCTCATGACGTGTATTGATGCATTTTGGGAAAACTGGACTAAGTTTACAAACTGAATCTGGACTAGTGCAGACAAAGTACATGTCTGAAAATTTGAAAATAACCCAAGATGCCTGAAACAGTCACTGGTTAATGGAAACGAGCACTAATGTGCAAATGGCACCAGGAATCCTGGCTGCTAACATCTCTCTTGTGAGCGATAAGATTTCCGATTAAGCATCCTCACATAAAAAAAACAACAAATAGAATGCAAAAAAACGCAAAAGTGAAGCTCTTTTTTTCTCTTCCACAATCCTAAGATCCCAAATAATGTGGACAAAATTTATGTGAAAGAGCACCTCCAGGGTCTGGATTGAGTCCAACCTCGGGTCTGTGTGCATGGAGTTTGCATGTTCTCCAAGTCATGCTTGGTGGGTTTCCTCCGGGTACTCCGCTTTCCTCCCACAGTCCAAAGACATGCAGATTAGACCAACTGGCGTCACAAATTGCCCATAGTGTGTGGATGAGCATGTGAGTGTGTGTACTGTATGTGTGTCCTGTAATGGATTGGCACCCCGGGTGTACCTTTCCAGGCACTTCTGGTGTATTTTGGAGTATGAACCAGCATAAAGGAGGGCAGGTCTCAAATACAGATGAACATTATAAAGCAGTTTTTAACGCACACACACACACAACTTTGTGAGTTGACAAGAACCAAACTTAGAGGAGAGAAAGAGGCTCTGAAATAGAACAGATAAATAGTCAGAGACATGAAGGACACATGGGAACAAAAATGATGTCAGTTTAATACTTGCAGTATTTATATAGGCCAAATTAGTCATAAAGAAATTGTCCAAGATTAATTACACGGGGTAGGTGTGAATTCAACATTTGACATTTTCCCTGAGTAAGCAGACTGCAAAGAGAGCTAATGTACAGGGGTAGAGGAGACGTTTATATAATTACATGAAAGCATGAGGGGATTTTTTCATTAGTGCAGTGTTCCAGATACACTACAGTGCTGAGTAAATCCTGCTCGCCTGGAAGGGAGGAAAATAATTGCTCTTCACCTTTGCCCATTCACCAGCATGCCTGAGTATCAGGAGGTTAGTGCAGGGGTCAAGCAATTAGGCTTTATGTGCACAGACCCGCGATGAGAATAACAACAGACACTACTCTCTGCCAAAGTAAAACCTCCATCATTATGAAGAGAAAGTGAGTGAATGTGGTATTGTTAAGTGTGTATCACCAGATAAAACCATGTGTCTGTGATATTGTATAGTGCCAGTGCTAATTTGTATACCTGTAAGCCTTAGCGCATAAATGTTCACTGTAAATAAAGTCTTTTATAACATCTGTTTTATATTCCTGCCTATGTGTTTATTGTTCACTGCTTTCTCCTTCATCAGACTTCGATTGTGCAACTAAGTGCATTGTTTTTGCAGTGTTTCCTGGTCTTCCCTGTTTCTTCCTTGCTAATGCAACCGCATATTAGCTTCTGTGCCAAAGTCTTGATCCAGACCTCATTTCTTCATATTTTGCTTTTAGAGCCAGACTTTATTTTAAATGTACGGTATGTAGTCATAAGGAATAGTTCTCCAGGCTCCCCAAAGAACTTTTCTGTTCTTTTCTTGAACTTTCTTGTACTTGAGTAATCTTTTCACCAAAAGATTCTGCTGGTGATTCTGAATGCTGAGTGGTTGGAACAGATGAGAGGGGAAATGAGGTTGCTGCTGCAGTTGTTAAATAAACAAACAATTTTTAAATTGTGTCTTTGGACACTTTGCAGCCTTGTCACTGCAAAATATTTGTTTAGATTTCTTTCATTTAATCTAAATAATAACATTTTATTTAATTTGAAGAAATGAGTACTACTGTATACAATGTGGGGAAAAGAAATTTCAGTGTAAGAAGTATCACTAAGAGAAGTGTGAGAGAGAGGCGGGAAAAAAAGAAAGAAAAAGAGATAAAGACAGAGCTGATGAGCATCTAATTGACCTCAATACCACTAAAGTCCTTAGAGGAGCTCAACCTCTCTGGGCCTGTGGAACCTTTTCAAATAGAATATAATAACAGATATTCCAATTTTATTCCATGTTTACTTTCATTTTATATTTTCTCTCTCACACATGTGGCTGAATTTGGAGTTTAAATTCCCATGAACTTCTTAATCTCTGACCTGCCAGCCACCAACATTATCCACCTGCCTCATTAGGAATGAAGACTTAATGTATGACTGAGCTCTAATCTAAGGGTAGTGTTTTAATTAATTGTAGCCTCTAAATGAGAGAGTATTAAGTAGAAGCTGAGCCTGCTTAATTCTTTAATTTCCTTTAACAAACATTCTCAGGCCATAAAAGCCCTGGTGCATTTTCAGTCATGCACTAATGAACAAAAGAATATACACCCCCAAAATATTAGGTTCCCACCACCATGTTTGACAGTGGGGATGGTTTTTTCCATGGTATGAATACAATTTTTTGGGGTGCCAAAATTTGCTTAGCTCAAATGTTTCAGACATCATCCATCTTGGCATGAAAGAATTCCAACTGCAAGGTGAATGGCAGGAGATGGCAGCCAATCAAAACAGAGAGAGAGTCAAAGGGGTTTAAAAACAGTATTTAAGACTGGTAAGGCATTTTTATTATTACATATACTTTTTTTTTTTTTTTTTTGGAATGATTGGAGGAGGGGTTGTAGAATGCATCCTAAATATCCTGTTAGTGACAAACACTGTTTGACAGGCTGAAAAAAATACACATCAAACTATAACATATATTTAAGACAGGATAAAAAAACAAAACAAAAAAACTAGGTATAAAATTCCGTTCACTACACTATAATTTACGATACATTTTCTAGCTAGAGGCAGTGAGGTGTTTGTGTCTCTCAGCCCTGGAGATGCATGGAGCCTCAGGGAAAAGATCAGTCAGGCACAGGAAGTACCAACCAGCTAAAAAGAGATAAAACACAAGCTCTTTCCTTTTTTCAGAAGCTTTTATCTGGTACTTGGTTACTGTTACAGTTAAATAGATATGCACATTAAAGTTTACATTTCCCTCATTGCACTGCCGTAACACTGAGAGATTTTGAGTCACAAATATTTGGGCTGCATCCCATATCATCTACATAGTACTGAACTAAACAGTATGTCACTGCAACATTGCTGTCAATACTTTTTAAGCAAAGTGCTTAGTGTGCATTAGGTTTTAGGCATTTAGGTGTTGGTGGTGGAAGGAAAGAGAAGAGCTACAGATTCCTCACTTAGAGGAATTGCGCATTGATTCCGTCAGTGTCACTTTCATGCTGTTCTTTGTAAAATACTGTACCTACTGTTTTTGAACAATCACAACTATTTGCACTGTTGTCACTTTGACATAACTACAGTTGCACATCAAGGTTGCAATGCATTTAACTTCACTTCACTTATTAGTATTATTATTTTTTGTGCTTTCTTTTAACTTTTGACTTATATGCATTATATATACTGTAGCTTTTTGTTTTTAGCATTGCATAAGTAACCTTTTGGTCAGCTCTCACATTACCCTGTGTATACTGACTACATACTGTAAGATATACTGTACAGTGTGATCACATCTACAAAGCTGTCTTTGTGGCACTGTCTCTATTGCTGCTGGATATCTATCTATCTATCGATCTATAGGTGTAAAGGAGTCTGTGTGTGAAGGGGCACTGTGTCAAATTACACGCACACACACACACACACTCATAAGAACAGGCTGAAACAGAGAGGGAGAAAAGGGATCTTTAACATCTCTAATGAGACTTTCTTTTGCTTTACACGCATGCGCACACGTGTATTATAATAAACAGTACACACACACTGTACACACACGCATACAAACACAAAATAAAATATGTTTTACACGCACACACGTGGTCACAGTGTTATAGTAAACAGTAAACGTGTGCACGGATGTTGATTATACCAGTGAGAGACGCGCACTAAGACCCAGCAGGGGAGATGATTACCCACAATTCCGCAGCGCAAGAGAGAGAAAAAACATTGGCTCAGTTGTGATCATGTGACCTTGGTGTCAAAACAAGAAGCGCATGCGTGCTACATGAGACTCGGTACTCATAAACCAAGACTTGTTCGTTTTCCAAGTCAAAATTTATTAAAAATCTTTGCTCGTCTTGCGGAACAAACGCAAACCGCGTTACTCGCAATCCGAGGTTTCACTGTAATTATTTATTTTAATGATGAAATAAAGTCATTAAGTCACAATATTCCGCTGTATTTCTTAATATAATTTATTTACACTAAAAAACAATCTAGACTGTATTACGTTCATTCGTGTTCGTGTACACGGGGTGCCCGACATATGAGTGTCTATGTAGGCACGTACATTTTTTAAAAGCATGTGATTTGAGGCTGAGCTCTAATTGGATTTTTTTCGAATCATCCTTGGGGTGCAGCACTGTGCGCCCTGAACCCGCCCACGTTTGTTCTTAGCGAATCCATATTGATTTCAAATATTTGGGCTCATGTGATTGGACCATTTTCAACGAGTCTTATTAACAGTCAGCAGATTGTTAATCTATAGTTAATGTATTGAATAGTGATTGATGTTTATTTATTTGATAAATATGAGAAAAAAGTCTGTAATTTCTTTGCTAAAATACCCCTTTGCAAGGCGATCGGATGAAGAAAAAAAAAGTTAAAGAGCTTGGACCTTAGGAACGAAGGGAGGGAAAGAAAGAAGAAAAGAAAAGGAGGGCGAAAGGAAGGGAAAGACAGAAAGGAGGGAGGGAAATAAAGAAAATAAGGAGGGAAAGATAGAAAGAAAGGATGAAAAGAAAGAAAAAGAAAAAGAAAGAAAGAAAGGATGGAAAGAAAGAAAGAAATGAGGGATGGAGGAAGGGGGGAGTGAAAGAAAAAGTAGGGAGGGAGGAAGGGAGGGGAAAAAGAAAGAAAGAAAAAAAAGAAAGAAAGGAAGAAGTGAGGAAGAAAGAAAGACAGATATTAGTGGCTTAGTCATAAAGAATGTGATGTTCTCTCCTTCTTCCTTCACTCTTTTAACGAGCTCCTTCAACTGTAAGATTTCTGAGGTCAACAAGCTCGACACACATACACTTAAAAACAATCAATCCAAAATGTTTAAAAGAAAAGAACTGAATCCATGCTCATAAAGGAAGTCTTTTTTCCCCACTTCATTTCCTCCTCTTTAAACAGCAGCCTGTAAATAAACCCATCAAGGCCACACAATAATGCTGCATGACGTGTGAAATGAGTTCTTACACTGTGGATGTCCTCACCGAAAGTAAAATCTTTTTATCTTACACCGGTCGTTTTCATTTTTATTTTTTGCAGCAAGTTTGTGAGAAGGCGTTCTTTTGTGATGCATAATAAAAGAATAATAAATGACAGGATACATCATTTAAAGAAAAGTTCTTGTTATAGATGCCTCGGAATAAAAATACACCGTGACCCACGTTTTATGGTGTCGTTTAAGCTAACGTATGGTTGTAAATCCTCATGGCTACAAATAACACTCATTTCTGTTCAAACTCGGTGGCCTACAAATCCACAGTTAATGTTACTTCCATCAATCTCAGCTGTCAGTCCCGGTTTTAGTATCTCGGTGACCTTTAAGACAAGCGAGGACTTGGCACATACAGTACAGCAGCAGCGAAAATGTGAAAAGAGTTTGGCTTTGAATTCAGCAATATTTAAGATATTTGATTTAAATACATAAGAATTATACTTCCCATAATGCATTCTGGTAAAATAAAACATAATTCACCGGAAAAGGTTTCCGGTTCTGATGCTCATGTGCCCACTGTTGGCACTTTCGGTGGAGCACAGGGTTCAGCATGGGTGTCCAGACCCGTCTGCAGCTGCGATGCATTGTGTGTACCTTTATCTCATAGTCAGCATTAACTTTTTATTTTATCAATCTGCTCTACAGTAGCTTTTCCGTCGAATCAGATTATTCGCAGTCAGGTCATGACCAGAAACATCTCAGTTTCAGCATCGACCTGCAGTTTGGGAGATGCTCTGATCCAGTCCTCTAGCCATTACAATTTGTCCCTGTCGAAAATTGCTCAGATCATTACACTTACCCATTTATTCTTCTTCCTTCTTCTATCTACTTCAAGACCTGACTGTTCACTTGCTGCCTAATATATTGTATCTCCAAACCCTTGACAGGTGCCAGGCCGAGAAGATAATCGATGTTATTCATTTCACCTGTCAGTGCTTTTAATGTTACAGCTGATCGGTGTGTCTGTAAACGTACAGAAGTAGGGTTATAAGATCTTTTGATAAGTTTGAAATCATTTAGGAGCGGGTAGATGTTAAATGTCACACCTGTCTTCGAACGCATATTCAGCAGAACACATTCATGCGTAAACCAAAAGAAAAACAGAAAAAGGATGAAGATAAGACTTTATTAATCCTGGAAGTAATTCCCGAACCAAAGCCAAAAAAACCCTAAAAACAACATGCAACTGTAAACCAGCAAACTACTTTACACGGGCATGGAACTAGTTATTTTGGGAATTATTTAATAAATAGTGACCAGTATGCATTTTTTTAAAAGTACTGTACACACACGCATATACATGTGTATCACCTTTACACCCCAACCCAATTACTGACCCTGTTACCTCTGGCACTGACAGCTGCAGTCAAACACCTGCTAAGAAGTTAATTATATAAACCCACCACTGCAGGAAATTTACACCAACACAAGCCCACACACTTTCCTTCTCACTGTCTACTATCTAGGTTTATTTACTCACTCATTCTCTCACTCAGGCCTGGTGCCTACCTATCCCAGAGTACACACAGGGCACAAGCATGCAAACACAGACACACACCATGGGCAATGCCAGTTACTTTAATCTGCATGTCTTTGGACTGTGGAAGGAAACAGGAGTACATTGAGGAAACCCACCAAGCACGGGGAGAACACGCAAACTCCACACACACAGACCCCGAGGCGGGAATCGATCCCTCAACCCTCGAGATGTGAACCTTAAAGCATTTTTAGAACAATATTCGTTACACATAATTGATCCAATGTACTGGGACGTGTTAGAGGGATTAATCACATCAGACATGCAACTGAATCTCGAAAGGAGATTGTGTTTGAATACTACTGCAAAGACGTTATTTGTTTAAAAAAAGAAAAAAAGGACATGATTATATGACTATGCATTGAAATTATAGTAAATAAGCAAAAAAAAAATAAATGGATCTGATTACTTCCTCGGTGTTAGTCTTTGCCATAAATCCTCAATCGCGGCGATATCATGAGCCATGCATAAATTCATTTACGGGTCGAGTTTCTCATCTGATCCTCCTTATCTGATCATGTAATCCGAGTAAAAGACTATCAGGTGCATCAATCAGGCCACAACAGAACTATTAAACCGTAAACTAAGACAACCCCTGGGAGGCGGCTGAATTTGCGCATTACCTATGGCAAAACGCGCGCACACACACACACACACACACACACACACACACACACACACCACTGTTATGACAATTCTGCTCCAAAAGTATACAAGACATGCAATCATGTGCTGCTTAATACTTTATGCTTTTGATATTTAATATGCTATATACTCTATATACTGTAGATAGAAAGACATCACTGTATTCATCTCAGAGAGACTTGTGGTACCTCGGCATATGAACGTCCCGCCTCAAGGATCTTTTCGCCTTAAAAACTTACATCTTCGAGGCCTCCAAGAGGCGCAGTGGTAAAGTGCTCGTCCGATCATCTGGAGATCACGAGTTCGATTCCCGGGTGATGCTGTAACCTCTCACAGCCGGAGGTCTAGAGAGAGCTGATT
>JAQMYL010000018.1:6906548-6918163 GCA_030014365.1 Clarias pachynema
CTGATTTTCTACTTTGCACAGTGACCGTTATTCACTCTGATAAAACCAAACCAAGTTCTCATGCACATAGTGCACGCACACACACACCATGCAATCTCATTATTCTTGCAGTGTGCATGCCTCTGTTCGCAATCAACACACAATGTTTAATCCACACGGCTTTCCCTCAACATAGCCGCCATCATTTCACTTCCATCTCTCGACTGCAGTGAAACGATCAGAAGTTGCCCAGGCAGAAAATACGAACAATTTAAATATTTCCTAGCTCCATGAGAAATATTAATCTTCTCATTGGCTTATATCTTGATACACAGAGCAAGAGGGAGAGAGAGAGAGAGGGAGAGAGAGAGAGAGAGAGAGAGAGAGAGAAGGTCATTTCATATTTCCTATCATCCACACACACCTACACATATACTGTACATACACACATATACAAAGACGCTCACGCATTTCCCGTTATCTCCACTCGGAGTAATTTACTCAGCACTGCTTCCAGCCTCAGCCTCATCACACATAAGTGTCTGAAAGCCTCAGACAGTTACGTCTCTCTCTAACACCTGCACAAGTATGCAAGTGATATCTTATTTAGTGCCTATAGCATAAAAAAAAAAAAAACACTCAAGTGCGCTGATACATCATGTTTATCCTACACACTCAGGAAGGAGAACCTGCCCTTAGGAAATCTACTGCAGTGAATACATATTGCCATGACTTTTCCTTAAAAGAAAAAAAAAAAACTTCATGAACATGAAAAATGTGTGTACTGCATATATAATGAATGGCCTTGTTGTCTACTTCATTCGTTTTGTGTGTTCATTGTATTGGGGCACACTGTGGATCTGATGATGATGATGATGATGATGAGGAAGAAATTGTAATATTAATTCTACACTCGCTATTCCTACATAAAGCAGAGAAACTAGTACTAATTTAATACTCCTCAACTTACCAGGAAAATTAATTTAGAGCTCATTAGCAACATTCTCTATGATGACCTATCGAGTTCTGTACTGACTACAAAGTCCTGATCCTGACAGATACAGCATTAAGAACAGAATACGTATTTATAATACTGTAAAAATGAAATCATTTTGGTGTATCTTTCTTGCTGAGTGATACAAGAAAATGATAAATATTTATAGTATTATTAATATTCATTCGGTATACAATAATACACAAAATTGGTCAGCTCAAGTGGAAGGAAGATTTTTTCCTTATATCACCCCTCAACTCTAGACACTGTTGTCTCAGAGAATATAAATACCTAGTTTTGACTTTCTACTCATTTGTATGAAAATTACTGGGGGGAAAAAAACATACCCATCCATCCCTCCATCCACGCGCTTTGGACTGAGGGAGGAAACCAGAGAACCCAGAGGAAACCCACCAAGCACGGTGCATTTCCAGCATACGAGCGAACAAACTGAGCCAAAACCAAATGCAGGATAAGTCGCGCATACGTCCAGGAGCCGTTCAATACTTGTTTGCATCAGTGAAAAGCCAAGCGAAGCGAGTTGACGATTTTTTGTTTGTTTGTTTTTTTTATTGTAGCACCATAAGTCCCAAGAAGGTTAGCATGGATGGTAGCAAGAAGAAAACAAAGGCACTTTAAGTTTTAAAGCAGCCGGTGCTAAGATGAATCATAAATTAAGGTTAAGTGAGGTTTAATATTTAATATATGTAAAAATATAATTATAGTGTTATTATAATATTGGTAATATTGGTAATATTTCTGGAATGTTGGACGGATTATCTGAATTTACATTATTTCCTATGGGAAAATGCATTTACTAATACGAAATTTCGCGAAAGAACTCACCTCAAAAAAGGATTAAATTTGTATGTCCAGGTACCAGTGTACTTATTAAAGTAACTTTTACAAGTGTGATTTATTTCACTGTTAGCAACCAGCTAGAGACAATGCACAATTCAAGCACACAGGTCTTCTCAAAATGAACAATCATGTGTTTGTAATTCTAAAGCATCAATTTCAGCTCACTCATTAATTCATCTCTTATCAGTAACTTCTTAATGTTGATTGGTGCAAAATAAAAACATTGACGCCGTCAGCTGGAGATCGCGAGCTCTCAGAGGGGAAGAGTGCACTTTCACACCATGTCAATAACGGAGGCACAAGCCCCTCATGGCCATCTGTGCTTTATTCCCTCTCTGTAAGAGTTGTGTCTCGGAAAAAGTGTGTGATAGCCTTCATCCTCCTTTCAGATTTTTTTTCAGTTGGATTTTATTTGTACAAAACAGTAACCTGGAGAAAGGTTTGTTCAGATTTTAAGAAAATGTTAAAGATATATAAAATTCCATATTTTTCTTTTTTATACAAAAAAAAGGAAAATTTATTAAAATGTTCATGTCAGCTGCCAATTATAGTTCTTTTTACAAAAAATTTTATTAGGTGGCATGGTGGCTTACTGGTTAGCATGGTCACGGTTCGAGTCCCACTTCGAGTCTGTGTGCATGGAGTTTGCATGTTTCCTCCCACATTGCAAAGACATACAGATTATGCTAATTGGTGCTCCCAAATTGCCCGTAGTGTGTGAATGGGTGTGTGAATGTTGACCGGAGGTCCTACCACTGGTGTAAAACAGAGGTTCATGGATGGATGGATGGATGGATGGATGGATGGGAAAAAATTGGAAACTGAATCGGAATGTGAAATGTAAATTGGTATTGGCCAAGAAAATTGCAATCGGTGTATTTCTGTACTGGAAATTGACACTGTTCCTAGCAATGCAAGTTTATTCTGCGGTATTAGCAAATCCACACTACACGCTCCAAACAGGCTGTCTACTGTATATGCTCTGAATGCCAATAACCATGGCGTGCTGTGCTGTGGATTTGCACATCATCTTTCCAATGTCTTCTAGCTTGATTGAAGTTTAATTTACATTTCACCAGAGAGAGAGAAAGCAAAGATGGGGAGGCATGGAGAAACAAAAAATGTCATTTCAATCAGTTAAAAAAAAAAAAAAAAGCAGAGAGAAGGGAAGAGACAGACAGAGAGCGAGAGAGATTCCAAGTTGAAATTACTGTCACACACTGAGGATTAGCACAAAACCAGAGAAATGTCCCTCTGAATTATGAAGAACTTGAGCTTCATTTTCAAATACATTTGGCTGAAGGTATTTCTTGTAAATTTTTTATTAATTTTTTTTACATTTCTGATTACAAATTTGAGTCTGAAACCAACATCGATACAGGTAACTAATTGTACTTAGTGCCTTAATCTGTACAGAAAGTGGATTCAGTGGATAATTCTTGCTGCATTGATTTGCTGTTCTGGTGCCAGGACTTGATTGATGGCAGCTTGGACACTTCATGTACAAATTGAAGCATTTCACAGTACAGAAGAATCACAGAAGCGTGCTATTCAAAGACACCACCATTCCTGACAGTAAATGAAAGCATCATAGTGCATATAGTGAAAGCTATAATGTTGAACGTCAGCTTTATCATCAGGTCTTGAGTTTCCAGCAATCAGTTTATACACAAACAGGTGGAGAGCAGGTGGGGTTTACAGTATTATGGACTGTGAAAACTGATTCCAAATCATGATGTTTCATTAGAAGACAAAAGCGCAGTTATTCCTATAGCGACAACTGGGGGGACGGTTCATTGGGCAGGGAAACCAATAGTAGAAAGGTACAAAGAAAGTAGATAGAAAGTGTAGTTTTTGAGGAGCAAAACCACGAGCACTTATTGCTGAACTGAAAAGTGAATAATTGCTCTTTACTTCATTGTTCACCAGCATGCCTGGATCGCAGGTTCCAGACGATTAACATAGGGTCAGGCAATTAATTTTACACACACACACACACACACACACACACACTAATTACTGTCCATCCATCATAATGTGCTCCATGAGTACAGTTATTGTAGGAAAATAAAAGATACATTTTACTGCATGGCGCTCGCCTTGAGGTGAAAAAACACCTCTCATGGTAAATGGTACTGCAGAACAATGCTACGTGTGTGTGTGTGTGTGTGTGTGTGTGAATGCTAAATGTTGCATAAACTGATATGTTGATTCAAAAAGGGTATCCAGACTTATTTTAATATTTATCTAGAGAATTCTGTCATTCACACATAATATTTGGAATGTTCAAAGCACTACTAAGTAGAGTAATTGTCGAATCTAAATACCAGTTATTAGTGGTGTAATGATACTCTGTTACACGATGCATCGTGATGTGATAATATGTCGATGTACAGAGTGGAAATGTGCAAATTCACAGGATGGAGAGCGATATCCAATCTTGTATTGAAGTTGCATTTTACATTATAAAAACCAGAATAGCCAGAATGTTCAGTTCTTGGCGTACGAATTTAATCTGTTGCATTTAATTTAAAGAGTTTTTTAGGCGAAATTTCATACTGCGAAACTAATTTTCCCATTGCAAATAATGTAAATGCAGATAACCCGTTCGAGCCACCAAACCAATATTACCAATTTCCAACATTATAATCATATTTTTGCATGTAAAACAATCAAAACATTTAGAAAAATAAAATATGTAAATGGTAGGTGGCATGGTGGTGTAGTGGTTAGCACTGTCACCTTGCACCTCCAGGGTCCGGGTTCGATGCCCGGCCAGGTTCGATTCCTGCCTCTTTGTGCATAGAGTTTGCATGTTCCCTCCTTGCTTGATGAGTTTCCTCCCAAAGACATGGAGGTTAGGCTTTAAAACTAAAAGCATCACCCATTTATCCTTGCTAGCATTCTTGGGACCCATATTGACTAAATCTTGCACAAAATGCAAAAAAAAAAATTTCAAAAATCAAATTTCCTTCGCTTAGCCAGTATTCGATTTCAGTTCTTTAGCCGAAAATTCTTAAGACAGGCCGGTTTTATGCCGAGGTACCATATACAGTAAAATATAGAAAGAACAGTCTTCTTGAGGTTGCAATTTTCTTGAGTCTGACCTAATGCAAATTATCTCTTTATACTGTATCTTTTTACATATATAACTATGATCAGCAGCAAGCACAAAGATTTCTGTAACTTTAATGACAAATTCATAATAAAACATGGATTGATAAATAATGTTTACTCCAAAACTGTACAGGTTACTGCAATTACTCATGGTATCTTTTCTGAGCTTTTTTGAACAAATAAAATGTAATTTAACAGGGAGGGTGAAGGCCATAACATGCTTTTTCCGAGACTTCTTGAACTGCTATACAGGCAGGGGGTGGGAATAAAGCTCAGACACACATGATTAGCTACGTAGTGCCACTACCACTGACATGAGAGTGCACCCTCCCCACTGAGAGCTCCCGAATACAAATGGGATTCGAACTCATGATCCCTGCATGATGGAGCAAATGTGTTTCCACTTGGAAGCACATGCAAACACGATTAAATCCTAGTCTCCATCAGCAATCACGTCCATGAATAGAAAAAAATATCCAGCAGATGATTAATTAGAATAAAAATGGTGTGGTTTGTTAGAGTGTGTGTAGAATACAGTACACGCCAAGATACAGTAAAGATGCACCAAGGTAAATTTTACAACATTTGAAGCATCTCATGGTTAGAAATACAGCACGATCCCAGATGCATTAGGAAACACATTATTTATTTCCCCAATGCGCTCGAGTTCCTTTGGGAAGAGAGCTGCCAGGGACGGAAAATAAATCTAATTGGCTTATTTAAGCCCTGGTCAATACAAAAATGAAAAAGGACAAAAAGCAGAGAATGTTTTGCCTTTTTTTTGTACACACACTGGAGACCTATCTGAAAGTTAAAATAAATGATTAAAAAGTGAATTTTATACCCTTTAAAACCTTTAAAACTCAAACAGATCTGTGCGGGCAACATAGCATAACGTCAATGATGATTGATATATATGTATATAGATGTGTGTGTGCTAATATGGAAGCCTGGCCGGAGTGTGTTAAGAGGGAGGCTTTAGACATCAAACTGTGCATTTGGGTTTTTGGATATGTTAGGTAGAACAAATTTTATCATTACATATATACATGTTTTTGCCATTTCTTTTTCTCTCTGTCCCATTTTTTATTTTTGGCTTAGTCATGTGTGTGTGTGTGTGTGTGTGTATATATATACACACACACACACACGCACAACATACTGTAGGCAATACGATGAACTGAATTTGTTTTCATTTTAACCAACTATACAAACATGACTAAGCAAAAAAAAAAAAGGGACTCACAGGAAAAGAAATGGCACAAATCCACATTACTTTTTCATGTGGATTTGTGGATCCACATGAATGTTTTCGGTTATTTCTATGACTTGAAAAAAAAATGTATCTGCCCTTGTTGATGTATGTACATGTATATACATACACACCTATACTGCTTAGGTTTATAAAAGGTAAAAAAAAAAAAATAGCAAGAAAATTGCTACGAGCTACGATTCAACCAACAAATTCAAATGGAAAAACATTTCTGGTTAAAGTACTCCAGAAATGCTATATTTCCTCATTATGTTGCCTAGTCGTAAAATTTCTTGTATCTTTTAATATTTTATTCCAGATCCCAAAATATAAAAATAGTATTTTGTGCTGTATTGGCCAGCTGTCATTTTCTGCACCAAACTCAAAACAAAACAAAAAAAAACTTTTTTTTAAATGAATGAATTTATGTGCAAAAACTGACAAAATACTTTATTGCAGCAATTTCCAAAATTATATATATGTATAATTTTGGAAATTGCTGCAATAAAAAAAATTATATAATTTTTTTTTGCCTTTTAGATTTGTTTAACTATATGAGCTAACAGTTCTCTCAGTAAAACAATTTAACATGTAGCCACATTACTGACAAAACAAACTGCCTGATCAGTAACAGTAGGATTTGGTTCGTTACTTCCTAAAAATCGCCAGGAGGGTCAACAAGCCTAATATACTGTATCGGCATACAACCTAAGAGTCATTATAGGAATTGTGTACATATAACGGACACTTGATTAAGGTTCCTTTTTCCACTGATCAACTGTTTAAAAACAACTGAAAGTTGCCTGCAACCCTGTCTGAGCTTAGAGAGCTTTCTTATGACTTCCTCCATATGAAATCCTACATTATCATTCAGAGTCATGAGAATCCCTATAAATTATGCATGAGTTCTGACCTTATTCAGTACTGTCCATCTTGGTGAAACTCTGCACTGACTGCACAGCAGTATTATTTTATGTAGGCTAACACTGACACATTGCTTCTCCTCCGAGCGAAGGCTAACTCTGAAACTGTGTTTCTCCTCTAAGCTTATATATTATTGTGGAAGAAGAAGCCTTTGTCACATATACATTACAGCACAGTAAAAATATTTTCTTCACATATCCTAGGTACAGTAGGAAGCTGTGATCAGAGCCCAGGGTCAGCCATGATACGGGCAACAGTGACAACTCGGTGGAGCTTCAACCCAGAGCCTCAACCCCTGACCTTCTACCGCATAACCAGTGGCAGCTGGGGGGAGGGGGGTCGCAAACAAAATTAAAATTAAACTTTTAATAATCGCCTGTAAATAGACATCAGAAGTGTTGGAAAAGCACAGAGTGTAAGCTCGGCCGCAATCACTTGACTGTTGCTTAATTAGAAGATCAGGTCAATCTGGTCAAAGATCTTTAACTTTTTTTCTTTCTTCATCCAATCGCCTTGTGAAGGGGTACTTTAGCAAAGAAATTACAGAATTTTCCCTCATATTTAGCTGGCTTCCACATCAATCACTATTCATACATTATACTCTTATAATATACATTAACTAACAATCTGCTGACCGTTAATAAGATTTGTTGAGAATGGTCCAATCACATGAGCCCAAATATTTAAAAACAATATTGATTCGCTAAGAACAAAAATGGGCTAAGAACAAAAATTGCTGTGCCTCAAGGATGATTTTTAAAAATCCAATTAGAGCTAAACCTCAAATCACATGCTTTTCAAAAATTTTACGTGCCTACATAGACACTCAGTTGTCCTTCTCCCCGCGTACACGAACACAAATAAACATAATACAATTTAGATTTTTCTTTTTTTTTTTTTGTGTGTAATTAAATTATATTATATTTTGTATATTAAATTATATTAAGAAATGACTTTTTTTTATTATTAAAATCAATAATTATGTTAAATAATTACATGTTAAAGTAGAATTCTATATTGACCGGCCACCACTGCACCTACTGTAAGCCATGCTTAACCATGAAGAACTTCCCCAAATATTCTCCACGCAATATATAAATGACCAGCATACATTATCAGTTTAATTTAAACCTTTAAAAGCAAGGGATTGTGATACTCGGTAAGGATACTGAAGCCTCCTAATGTTTTAACATCTGTACAAAGAACCCATTTTATTACAATCACGCTGACGTCCAATAATGTCTGCTTGAACAATACGGTGATGAAAAGAACTCTACATCTTCAGACACTTCCCCGAGCCTAGCACTTCCCTTCTCCCTTCATCTTTGTAAGAAGAGAGGAAGCCTGGGCTTGATGCCAAAACCTGCCTCCTATGAGGCTCGACGTTACTCTGTAGTGTGAAATCTCAAAGATGAAAGTGGAAAGAAGTCAGCAGGAAAGGAGGGCTCTTCGAACTCAGTCCAACTGTGGGCTAAAAAGAAGAGGAAGGAGGAAAGGAGAGAGCGGGACACTCGAGAGCAGTACGTCAATATGAAGTGATCAGTGGGAGACGAGAAGGGCTTTCCTCAAACAACAAGCGTTTCCATGGGAAGCACGGAATGAGAATCAAACCAAGGTTTGCATTCTAGCAGTGTAAAACATTTTTTGGAAATAAAGCTAGTTACGAGACTTATGTTTTGCACTAAACATATTTTTCTGTCTTGGTCTGTCCCTGATTTCTTAAGTTAGTCTTAGCCTAAGACGCTGTCTGAGTATCTGATAGATGGAGTCATTATTAAAGCTGCACTCGATGTTTGAAAAAAAGCCAGCAAATCAGGAACTGTAGAACGGCAAGATTGCAGAAGCCTAAGGCTTTACAGCGGTGCTTAAAATGTCCAGAACTGAGACAGAGTTATCAATCTCAGTGATGGAGTTGCATTTCATACTGTACTGTACATCAGAGGACCCGAAACCAGTCTCTGAACATTTTCTGTCTGTATGTCCGTCCAGCCAGAATTCGTCACAGCATGACGCAAAACTGTCTGGGCAGAATTTAAGGAAAGTTTGGCACTACTTTGGTATTCACCTGATGTTAAACCTGCGACATAAATTAAAACAAAATGTTCAGTTATGTGCCGGATTATAAACTACAAGTTTTGACAGCATGAGTCAAACTGTGGGCGCGTCTTAAATCGACCGCTGGACAGAATTTAATGAAACTTTTGCAGTACTTACTGTAGATATCCGCCTGAAGTTTAACCTGCACCGTAAGTGGAATTAAAATGTTGAATTAAAGTGTTGTTATGAAAGTGATGCTATGTCCCAGATTTAATAATCTACTTTTAAAAAAAGCTTCTAATAAGCTACTTGCTCAATGTAAACAAACATCTACAGTAATTTCACTGATTATATTAAAGCTGATCAGCTTAGTTTTAGCTTTAACCTTTTAAAGCTTTCTACAAACACTTCCTTCTTCAAAGACAGGTACTTCCAATAATCATTTATAATAGAGTTGCTGTAAACTTACGGTAAATAATGGAAAATAAACTGCCTAAAGTAGAGTCAGATTCACATTCTTGGCAAACAGAACCAGAGGTGGGTAGTAACGAGTTACATTTACTCCGTTACAATTACTTAAATAACTTTTTGTTTTTTATGTACTTCTATGAGAAGTTTTACTGCACCATACTTTTTACTTTTAGTTGAGTAGATTTGTGAAGAAAAACCGCTTACTCTGCCACATTCGGCTACACTCAACTTGTTACTTTTCTACTGTACACATGCAGCCGGTGGATCTACCACCTGACTATTTTACCAATCAGACGCAGCAACAATGATCACATGACTCTGTTTGACTAATCAGGTCTTCATCCGGTGTTGTATAAATTCATCCTACCTGTATACACAGTGTGTGTGTGATATATATATATATATACACACACATACATATATACATACATAGGAGAACAATAGCACTGTGAGAATTGTGGCTTTAAAATAGAGTCACTGGCCAAAAAAAAGACTGAAAACCATCATCCTAGTGAAAAGTACCGTACATCTTTCCCTCTCTTCCATTTTACAACCTGCACCGTATTCTCACTGCTGTATTAATCGACTGTACCTTAGATGCTCGTCATAGAAAAGCAACTAATTATGCAGACAATGAAAGTCAAACTTAATTCTCTCAGTTTCATATATGCAAAGAGAACACTGGCAGGCATTTTTCATTTTAATGACTGTTATGACAGATTGCTACATCTCTCTCCAAGGAAGCGGGTTGAGGCCGTTAAGCAGCACATGGTAACATCTTTTCATTAAAGACAAGCCCTGCGGAACACATTTTAGTGTGCAGTGTCGTTTTACGAGCAGCGTGTGTGTGCGTGTATGTGCAAAGGTAAATGATGGAATATATTCAAAAGAAACAGAACAAAGAGGGAAGACTAGGAATGAGAATAAAAAAGAAAGAAAAAAAAGCTCTAGGAAGTGTCAGGATTAATCATTATGCAGTGCCGTCTGATATGAGATATCCATCAGTATGTCTTACATCTCTGCAAAAAGTTACTTTTTAAAGTTTGTAGTGGTGCTAAAAACATTTTTTACCCCTACAAAAGGACTACTTGTCATTCATTTTTTTTCTCCCTGTCATCTCTTCCTTTAGGCTTTCTCTTACACAGCAAGACACAAGAAAATGGATGACTCAGGAGGATGAGGTTTCAGTAGATCTCTAATGGCATGAGAGCAAAAGGATTTTAAAAAAAAACAGAGAGAAAGAGATGAAGGAAAAATCAAGCAAATAAGTAAACATGCCAAAGAAAGATGACAGAGACAGACTAACAAATTCATCAGCGCTATGAATAGGCAATGGAGAGAGACAGAGAGACAGAGTGAGAATGCCATTTTCTGATAATAAAATTTATGTTAATATTTTAACAGCAAAAATCAACAGAATCTCTCCAAATAAATCTCCTGGATGATTCATTCTTCTTATCCCAGTCTGAGACTTTCCATCAGTAAAAAAGTCATCCTCAACACTAAACCCATGGTCACAGTGAGTAACCGGTAACTTACACTCGTTCTATCTGGTAGTTTTGAGTTCCAACACCAGGATTGGAAAAAAAGCTCCTGTTGATCCCTTTAACTGTAGCAAGGCCCTTAGGTCTAATCTGCTCAGTTTAATGTTTGGTTTGGATTCTTCTTCACAGTCCTCTTCACTGGATATAAGTATCTGCCAAATGAATGCACATTAAAGCTGCATATTAACAGAGCGTGAAGTGTGAAACGAGTTCCTATAGATGCAATGTCTCAAGAAAAAAAAAAAAAAAAGCTGATATGACTTACGCTGCCGTGAGATTATAGATACAAATGCCAGGTCGGACTGTTATTTCTTCGTAGTCGGTACACTTTTTGAGAATGTGTCTCTTTACATACCGGTAGACCAGGGCTTGACATTGGCACCCGCCCACCCGCCAAATGCGGGTAAAATTCGGCTGTGGCGGGTAATAACTTTAG